>PYAF01005224.1:68865-90449 GCA_007407185.1 Glycine tomentella | reverse complement strand
ACCTATTGGTGAGTCTCTTAGATAAGTAAAACACTTTAAAACCTAACCTTCTTCCTCTCCATTGGTGCGCCTAGCTTGCCTCCTTTGGTGTTTGTTGGTGGCATTCAAGAAGTGTTCTTGAGTCTTGACAAGAAGTGGTGTGGATCAACATTAGAGGGCTTGTATCTTCAAGCCTATTCTTGATCATCAATTTCGAATACAAACAAGGTAACATCTATGTCCTAAAGAATGATTCTTGAATGGTATGTGTGTTTCCGCTTTGAAAATTTTGTTTTTCTTCTCACATGCCTTCGGGCTTCAAGGCCCTATCTTTCATGAGAAGCAAATCTGTTGATCCTTGCATTTGCATACATATAATCATTTACATGCTTAAGTGTTTTCATCAAAGAATCAAAGCTATTTCGAAAAAGATCTAAATGAGTAATGTTTTTGAAAAAAATGTAATTTCACTATTTTAATCGATTACCTAGTAGATTAATCTATTATTTAGTTCATGTTCAAAACTGGAAAAGCTTTGATGAACAGTTTAATCGATTATATCACGGATTAATCGATTACATAGTGTACACCAAAAATAATGCATTGCTGCTTTAATCGATTACCATTTACTATAATCTATTACACAAGCTATCTTGAAAAACATGTTTTCACTAATTTAATTGATTACCATCATTCGTAATCGATTATATAGGCTATTCTGAAAAAGCTTATATCTCTGCCTTAATCGATTACCAAATATTGTAATCGATTACACAAAAGGCTTCTGTTATAAAACTTCACTACGATAATCGATTACAGCTCGGTTTAATCGATTATCTTGTTCGTTGTGAAACCTAGAAATTAGTCTTAAACACTTTAATCGATTAAGTGATAATTTAATCGATTACATGACTCGTTTTAATCGATTATTGGGCACGTTTAATCGATTACAGGTTGTTACAAAACTCTGTTATAAATAGAAGAAGGCCAGGCTTGAAACTTAACTTGAATACTTCAAAATTTCTAAATACACATATGCCTTCGCAAAGTTCTAAAGTGATTTTCTGGGTTTACTTACTTCTTGTCCAACTCTTTAATCCTAATGGGTATTGTATGATTTCTTGGGCAAGATATTTCTAAAGAGTAAAGGAGAGGATGTTCTGAAAATCTGTTTCTGCATTTAACCTTGATTAGTAACTCATATGCATTCATATTCATTGGATCATCAGGTTGTTTCTCTCCTTAATCTTTGAGTGTAATTTCGTTTTTGCAATTTCTGTTATTTGAAGCTATTGTAAAGGGTTCTTTGAAGCTTGTTCTAGAGTAGTGTTCTCTAGGAAAGAACAAAGTAGTGTTCTCTTATTCTTAATCATTAGGAGTCTAATAGGGTTTTAGATTTCTATTCTTTATCTAGGGTTGATAAAGAGAGTTTGTTGTAAAGCTTGTAAGAACAAAATTTTATAATAGTAGAACTCTAATCTAGTGTTGATTAGAAGAAACTGGATGTAGCTTCTCATGAGAGGTGAACCAGTATAAATTGCTTGTGTTGATTTTCTTATCTCTATCTCTTCAAGTAATCTTGTTCATTTGTTCTTGGTGGTTTTATCATTACTCAACAAGTTCTATTTTTGAGCTATTGATTTCTTGTGCTGAGCAATTTGATTGATTGAAAGCATTCTTGGTTTAAAAGTGATTAAGATCATTTAACTCTTATTTTATAAATAATTTTTAAAAGACCAAGTTTAAACCAGTTCACCCCCCTCTTGGTTATTGTGGGTATTCCTATTGTTCTCAATTGGTATCAAGAGCAGTTTCTTGATTGTTATTCAAGATCACTATCTTTCTTTAAAAAGAAAATGAATACCACACAAATCACCTTCAAGGAGGGTGTCTCCCTCAATCGTCCTCCGATGTTTGAGGAGAGCATTTCAGTTTTTGGAAAAATAGAATGAAAATTTTTATTCAATCAAATGACCCAGGAGCTTGGAATGCAATAGAAAAAGGTCCTGTGATTCCTATAAAAATTGTTGGTAATGATATAATTCCCAAAGAATGGGATGAAATGACAGATGTTGAAAAGAGAGTGGTTCAATATGATTTTAAAGCTAAGAATATGATTACTTCTGCACTTTCCTCTGATGAATTCTTTAGAACTGTTTGGCGCAAAAGTGCAAAGGAGATGTGGGAGATGTTGGAGATCACTCATGAAGGTACAAAGGCAGTGAGAAGATCAAGGAAGCATGCCTTAATACATGAGTATGAAATGTTCAAGATGAATCACACAGAAAACATATCTCAGTTTCAAACAAGATTCACTCACATAGTAAATCGTCTTCTTGGTCTTGGAAAGATTTTTGATGCTGAAGAATTAAATATCAAAATCTTGAAGTGTCTCATAAGACCATGGCAACCAAAGGTGACAACAATCAAAGAATCAAAAGATCTATCCAAAATGTTCGTGGCTGCACTATTTGGTAAGCTTCTTGAGTATGAACTTGAAATGTCACAACTAACCAATGTTGAAGATGTAGAAAAGAAACATAAAAGCATAACCTTGAAAGCTATATCCTCAAAGGTTGAAAAAGTGGAAGACTCAAGTGAAGAAGATGAAGAGGACAACATGAACTTGATTGTCAAAAAGTTCAGTAAGTTCTTGAGGAGAAACAAGAACAGAAACTTCACAAAGAACAACAACAACAACAACAACAAAAGAAGTGACAACAATTTCACTTGCTTTGAATGTGGAAAGTCTGGCCACATTAAATCTGAATGCTCTATCTTTTTGAAGAAGCAACAAGGTGAAAACAAGATAAAGAAAGAAGGAAAGCCTAAGAGAGTCTACATAGCTTGGGAAGATAATGAGTCAACAACTTCTGAATCATCAACTGAAGATGAAGAAGCAAATGTGTGTCTCACTTCCACAATAAATGAGGATGATGATCTCTCATGTGCTGGAACTGAGGTAAGTTCTGAATATGATCAAGTTATTGATGCCTTTCATGAAATGCATGAAGAAGCCAAGAAGCTCACAATATCCAATAATAAGCTAAAAGGAAACCTTAGATGGCATGTTACAAAAATTACAGAATTGCGAGCTATAATTTGTGACTTGAAAGAAGAAAATTAAACACTTGTTTCAAGTTACAAAATGAATGGATGTGTATGTACTTCTTCTTCATCTCATGTTGATAAATACAATATGTTGCAAAAGGATTTTGATGATTACAAAAGAAGTCAAGGAGAAAAATACATGTTACTTCTATCTAAGAATAGTGATTTGATTGATCTTTTAAGAAAACTTTATAAAGGTAGATGCAACTTAGCTGAAATGATAAGTGTGCAAAAATATGCTGGAGATACTTTTGGTTTGGGTTACAAACAAGGCTTAAAGTCTTTTGGCAAAATTGTATTTGTACCACCAAAACAGAAAAATCAAAAGCATGTCCATAATTCAAGGATCAATCAAAATACTTATTCAAGGAATTCATTAAAATCTGTAACTTGCAACTATTGTATAATGAAAGGACATACTTCTTATAAATGCTATGCTAGGAGATTCTATGTGCCTAATGGAGAATGTATTTGGGTACAAAAGAAGAAGAAAGTGGCTAATCCTTATGGACCCAACCTCAATTGGGTACCTTCCTTTGAAAATTGATTTGAATTTTGGAGTATGTCTAAGAGCAAGATCATCATTATGGTATCTTGATAGTGGATGCTCTAGACATATGACGGGTGACATATCAATGCTCACAAATCTGACCCTTAAAGATGGTGGATTTGTCACCTATGGAGACAACAACAAAGGGAAGATAATAGGAGAAGGAAATATAGAAGACAACTTTAAAATCAAAATAAAAAATGTTGTTTATGTGGAAGGTTTAAAGCATAATCTCCTAAGTATAAGTCAGCTTTGTGATAAAGGGTTCAAAGTGTCATTTAATGACAATTGCTGCATGATATGTGATGGACAAAATGGTGAGGTGATTCATATAGGTAAAAGAAAAGGTAATATCTATTTACTCTTCATAGATCATGCATTCTTTCACAACACTTCTTGCTTAATAAGTAAAATTGATGACTCTTGGCTATGACATAGAAGGGAAGGTCACATTAACATGCATCATATGAACAAGCTAATTAAAAAGGATTTAGTCATTGGATTACCCAAACTTAAGTTTGAAAAGGACAAATTATGTGATGCTTGTCAAAAGGGGAAACAAACAAAAAATTCTTTTCAAAGTAAAAATGTTGTTTCTACCTCAAGAACCCTTGAATTATTTCACATAGATTTGTTTGGTCCTTCTAGAACTATGAGTTTAGGAGGCAATTACTATGGGCTTGTCAATGTAGATGATTACTCTAGATTCACATGGACTTTGTTTTTGAAATCCAAGAGTGATGCTTTCAATGCTTTTAGAAAACTGGCCAAACTTGCTCAAAATGAAAAGGGATGCAAAATTATCTCAATAAGAAGTGATCATGGTGGAGAATTCCAAAATGAACATTTTGAAAAATTTTGTGAAGAAAATGGAATTAACCACAATTTTCATCTCCAAGAACACCTCAACAAAATGGTGTTGTGGAGAGGAAAAAATAGATCCCTTGAAGAAGGTGCAAGAACTCTTCTTAATGAGACAAAGTTGTCTAAATATTTTTGGGCTGATGCTGTAAGTACAGTTTGCTACACTTTGAATAGATTACTCATAAGGCCTATTTTGAAGATAACTCCTTATGAACTATACAAAGGTAGAAAATCAAACATTTCTCATTTGAGAGCATTTGGCTATAAGTATTTTGTTTTAAATAATGACGAAGAATCACTTGAAAAATTTGATGCTAAAGCTGAGGAAGCCATTTTTCTTGGATATTCATTACATAGCAAATCATATAGAGTTTTCAATAAAAGAACATTGTGCATGGAAGAATTTGTACAAGTTATTTGTAATGAATCTAATCCCTCCAAGGAGGAAAATAAGTGTGATTTAGATGCAGGTCCTTTGGAGGAGTTTATTCAGCTTAATGATTCAATGGTTGAAAAGGAAGAACCAAATGCTGAAGCAAAACAATCAACACTAGTCCAAGAGTATAATAACCAAGGCTGAAAAAAAATTTGCCTGTCTGGAAAGTGGTGTAGTTAGCGCCAGAAGTGCCCAAGAAAGCCAATTTTCTCTAAAATCTAGCACGGTTAGCACCATAGTGGTGCGATTAGCGCGAAAATGCGGGCAGGAGCACTATAAAAGGCCATTTTAACGATTTTTGGGCCAAAAACCTTGCTTTCTTCTTCCCTTGGACGTTGCTTCCATTGATAAGCTTTGAGAGCTTCATACTCAATCAACCATTGACCAAAACACTTCACTTCCAACATGAAAGTTGAAGGGAACTACTCAATGAGCTAGATTCCATCATCACTTTTCCCTAAAAACCAGCAAACGTAGAGATCGTTCTCTCTAGGGAGCTTCACAAATTTCGAATTTGGAGGGGAAAGGAGGCGTTTTAAGGACATCAAGCTTGGAGAAGTTGTCCTCTAGCCTTCCTTGTCGATTTAGAGGTAAGAAACACAAATTCTACCATTTATTTAAGAATTTGTTCTTGAGGAGAATGGTGACCCTTTTGAGTTAGAGCTGACATTAGGCTTGGGTCCTTTGGAAAAGTATGCATAGGAGGTTGTTGTGATGAAGGATTAGCCTTGAAATATAAATTTTATGGACTTTGGAATTTGGCTCTGAGAAATGCATGAGTAGGAAAAATGTTGGTTAGATTAATGATTATATGGTATGTTTAGGCCTTGGTGTTTTTACTATATGTGCTCAGGAGGCTATATAAACGGTGAAAATGTGTTGAAGTAACCATTTTAGCCAATTTGATAATCATTGAAATGTGGTATGGTTAGGGTGTTGAACTCTTTGAATTGGTTGATGTAGAGTCTTTGGGAGACTCTAGTGCCTTGGTTAGGCCGAGATAGATCCTGCTGAGGGTCTGTAAGACACTGGTTAGGTGACTAGTTCTTTTGACTTGAAAATAGCTTAGAAAAGAGGTTAAAGGGAAAAGAATCACTTTCCTTTTCTTTCTAACGGTTGAGAATCGTTGTTAATTACTTGTGTGCCTTTGTATAGGGTATGACACCGAGGGTGTCAGTGGCAGAGACCACAGTTCAGGGATTGAACAGCAGAGCACGGCTTTGCCATGTAAGTTCTCTGTTCTTGGGAGTGTTTCCCATTGCTTGAGTTCCACCATACTCTGAGGGAGTGATGGTTGTATACATGATTCATATGCATTGAATTGGATGTTACGGCTTTCCTCATGATAATATGTATGCATGTTTCTGTGCTTTGTGTTTGGTTGCCTTTCGGATAGATCTTTTGGCCTGTTAGATAAATATGGACCTCCCTACGAGTAGAGCGCAACTCCTAGTCGGTTTGCAAACGTAAAGGGTGTATGATCTCTTAACACCAGAGATAGGTGGTCCATCGCGGTTGAAGCCTATTCTCAGAGGTGCCATATACGTGCATTCATGCATAAAGGGGTATCTCCCAATGGGATGGCACGGGTGTGAGTTCTGGTCTCACACTGAGTTCCGGTCTCACAGATACACATTAGAGCTAGAGAATGTCTATGTGTTGTTGTAAAGGCCAGGAAGCCTGGTGTTGTGATGCCTTTGATGTTGTGTATCATGGAAGTGAGCCAGGGTGAGGAGAAGCCTCCAAGAACCTTGAGCTTACTGAGATTGTATCTCACCCCGTGTGTGGAGATTATGTTTTTGTAGGTGATACATCTAGTAGAGATGATGGGTCCCAGGACGGGAGGCCCAGTAGGGACAGACCTTGTATAGCTGCTTGGGCAGTATTTTGAGAGCGTTGTGACTCATTGTTTTATGTTTATTATGTATTTTGTACCCCTGCGAGGGAAGATGTGCGTACACACATATGTTTAGATCCTGTATGGATTGTAATATATAGACGCTATATATTTTGTACCCTCATGTGAGGATGTGATCTGTGAGATCATGACACTGGTGTCTATTCTTTTGTATAGCCACAGTGGTGGTTTTGATGATGTATATATTTATACCCAAATTGATATATGTGGTTTCTGATTCTCCTGTCATAGCTGTATGAACTTTATTGTCTTTATCTGTCGTTCTTTATGTTATCTGGATCGTAAAGGCTTGTTGAGGTGCCTTGGTATTCGTAATAGGTATTGTAGATACGTAACATACATAAATGAATCAGGAAATATGGTTTTGAAAGGAAATGACAATGACGTCAGGCTTTTTTTTGAAAACGTTTCTGCTAGTTTTTGATTATCGATTCTAAATTAATTACTGCGCTAATCTGATTAAGTAATTGTTAATACACCGGATTCATATGGGGGTGTTACAAAGAGCCAAAAGATTGGAGAACTATAAGAGATCTCTCCTTTGACAACATCATTGGTGAAGCCTCAAAGGGAGTATCTACTAGATCTTCATTAAGAAATCTTTGCTATAATATGACTTTTGTTTCACAAATAGAACCTAAGAATATTGATCAAGCCTTAGTTGATGAGCATTGGATGCATGCCATGCATGACGAATTGAATCAATTTAAAAGAAATGAAGTTTGGGAAGTTGTTCTTAGACCTACTGCTCTCAAACCTATTGGCACTAAATGGGTTTTTAGAAACAAACTTGATGAGAGTGGAATCATAGTCAGAAACAAAGCTAGATTGGTTGCAAAAGGTTACAACCAAGAGGAAGGCATTGACTATGAGGAAACCTTTGCTCCAGTTGCAAGGTTGGAAGCCATTAGGTTATTGCTTGCATATGCATGTTTAATGGGTTTTAAACTTTTTTCAAATGGATGTTAAAAGTGCTTTCTTAAATGGATATATTAAGGAGGAAATATATGTGGAACAACCTCCTGATTTTACTGATTTCAAACATCTAAATCATGTTTTTAAACTTAAGAAAGCTCTTTATGGTTTAAAACAAGCTCCAAGGTCTTGGTATGAAAGACTAAGCAAATTTCTGCTTGAACAATCTTTCATAAGAAGACATGTTGATAAAACCTTGTTCATCAAAAGGTAAAGCAATGATATTTTATTGGTTCAAATATATGTTGATGATATAATCTTTGGTTCAACTAATCAATTGTTGTGCAAAGAATTTTCTACCTCTGTGCAGAATGAGTTTGAAATGTCAATGATGGGAGAATTAACATTCTTTCTTGGACTTCAAGTGAAGAAAATGAAGGATGAAACATTTCTAAACCAAACCAAGTATTGCCTTAAAATGATCAAAAAGTTTGAAATGGAGAAAAGCAAAGATGCTGCAACTCCAATGGCAACTTCAACCTATCTAGATTAAGATGAAAAAGGAAAGAAGGTTGATGAGTCAAAGTTTAGAAGCATGATTGGATCTTTGCTGTATTTGATAGCTAGTAGACCAGATATTATGTTAAGTGTATGTTTGTGTGCAAGATATCAAGCAAATCCCAAAGAATCACACCTCACTGCAGTCAAAAGGATCCTCAAATATCTCAAATCAACTCTAAAAGTTGGTCTTTGGTAGCCTAAAGGTGCATCACTTAATATTGTTGGTTGTTCTAATTCTGACTTTGCAGGGTGCAAGTTGGATAGAAAAAGCACTAGTGGAACTTGTCATCTGTTAGCAAGTTCACTGATCTCATGGCATTGCAAGAAACAATCTTATGTTGCTTTGTCAACAGTTGAAGCTGAGTACATCTTTACTGGAAGTTGATGTGCTCAAAGTTTATGGTTAAAGCAACAACTGCAAGATTATGGTGTAGAATTAAAAGAAATATCTCTGCTATGTGACAACACAAGTGCTATCAACATTTCCAAGAATCCAATAATGCACTCAAGGACCAAACACATTGAAATAAGGCATCATTTCCTTAAAGATCACATTCAAAAAGGTAATATCAAAATTGATTTCATTGATACTCAGAATCAATTGGCTGATTTATTCACTAAACCTTTGGCTAGAGATAGATTCTATATTCTTAGAAACATGCTAGGTATCCTTGATGAATCTAATCTTTACTAGCTTGATTGTTATGTATCTATCTATGTGAAATATCTTGTTATTTAATCAATCGTCACATGTGTTTCAAAATTCCAAGTTGTGCTGCATAAAACACTGTTCATTCTGATAAATTCTCTATAATAAATGGTTACCTATCGGAATAATTGATTAAATTCACTTAAAAGGCTTTTTAGAATGAATTTTGCGCTCATGTAATTGATTACAACATTGAGATAATTGATTATTTGGCCTTCGAAAATATTTCAAAAAGCCAAAGTTCATTAGAATAATCGATTACGTCTCGAATTAATCGATTACACATGGTCAAAAATGTTTTCAGAAATAAAATCTCACTGGAATAATCTATTACGGTGAATGGTAATCGATTAAATTGACTGAAAAAATTTGTAAATCTTGAATTCTATCTGTAATTATCGATTACATATGGTATATAATCAATTATAAATCATCTTCTTCAACTGAATCTCACTAAAATAATTGATTATTTGTCGAAATAATCGATTATAGTTGTAATGACTCGCCTCGTCGCTACGATATCACTAACTCTTAATCATGCAAATCTCAATTTTAATAAAAACTCCTTTAATTTGATTATGAAAATGGTAGTAAGTTTTTTGCAATAATACAATCATCATACACACGATACAACTACAACAATTGAATACATATGTATACATATACTATATCAGTACTCATCATTCACCTATTTAGAACTTAATTTAGTTTTACATCTAATTATAATTCAAAATATACATGTCTACAAAAAGGATTAAGGGACTAATGAAAGAGTTAATTGACAAAACACAACTCTTTCCAAAAAGAGTTCCAACGTCATCATGTCGGCTCGACGGCTGCAACAAAAAGAAGATCTTTCTCCAAGGTCACCTACTGCTGCTCATTTACTCCCACGAATGAAAGTTCGCGATCATCACAGGTACCAACCACGCAGTACAACAAACGCAAGGGTGAGTTTATTACATAAACAAAAATAATCATCCAATGTATTCCACAACTCAAACAATCATGTTCAGAATGATGTATGTATTTGACTCATCACTCAGTAGCTCATCGAGGTCACCCTGTCGTGCACTGGTCGCTTCCCCCATGGTGATCAGCCTTGAGTCACAATGGAGTTCGAAAGAGAGTGATGCCCCCTAGTACCTCCGTACTTACTGCCACCATTCTATTTCCATCCATGAAATATGAAGTATGAACATGGGCACCATCAATGCAATGACAATGGACAGATAGGGACCAAAATTTTAAACAATCCCTTTCTCTCTTGGGATGCTTAAATTCGTAAACCCACCCTCGCAAGGTTATCCAGTCATGTACCCCCCATGTACATACACAACATCATTGATACACTGACCATGGATAGATAGGGACCAGAATTTTAAACAATCCCATTCTCTCTTAGGATGCTTAAAATTTGTAAACCCACCCTCGCAAGGTTATCCAAATGGTCAATGTACCCTACGTGGACATACACAATATACAACCATAGGCACCATTAATGCACTGACTATGGATAGCTAGGGATTGGAATTTTAAACCATCCTATTCTCTCTTAGGATGCTTAAAATTCGTAAACCCACCCTCACAAGGTTATCCAATCAGGCATCCCATATGACATTCATGTATATCCACATCACACAATGACATTGTTCACATCAATGTCATTATCAATATCCACATCATGTCATCTCAATGTCATCAATAACATCAACGTCATTTCATTTCAACATCATCATCATAACACCAATGTCATCTCATTTCAACATTATCAACCATATTAACATTATCTCATTTAAACATCATAAACCACATCATCATTATATCATCACCCACACATCATTAACATCTCATTTCAACATTATCAATGACATCAATATCACCTCATCAATCCACAACCCATACTACCATCATACTGGTATTTTAAGAAAATTATAAATTAAAGAGGTGGACTACAATATAGAAAACACACTTTTATGCTCATTTAAAAATTTAATAAAGAATTAAATAGGAAAACATATTATAAAATTTTGGGCCGAGTCTCCTCTGTAATTAAGACTTTTTCCAAAAATCCAATCATCACAATAATAATATCATTCACAGTTTTATCCATCAACAAGCCAATTCATTGCATCTCATTAGTTAAAAACAATTTTTCTTGAAAACGAGCACACACAGGAACAAACACACATCAATCATAAATACATTGCATCCCATTAGTTAAAAACTTAGTTATTCTTGAAAACCAGCACATAGCAGGGACAACAGATATCCTCATAGTTGGACTCCCTGGCCCACAACTATGGTATCAGAATTATAACTAAATAATAAACTCCCTTTACTTATCTATATTTCTCTGTTAGCTCCTTGAAACGTCATTTTGGGATCTTTCAAGTTCATGTGTTTTGGCGCAAACGCGGAGCTTTATATATATCAAATTGAAGATAATTTAATATAGATTTCCAAGGTAAGATCAATATTAACATTTGGAGTCAAATACCCACTCAAATTCAAAAAGGGGCTAAAAGGGTGTTTTGGGAGTCTACATCAAAATACATCATTTTGAAATTTCGATCACACTAATGTGACAAGGGTTCAACAAGGATCACAGAAATGACATCAGTTTCATAAAAAGGAGACTTTTACAACATCTCATTTTCAAAGGGGTTTTTCAAAGGAAGTGTAAAACTCCCAACAACAGTACCCAAAACACAAGAGACACCAATAGTGTAGAATATAGGAACACTTCACACTTAACCAAGAGGGGGGGTGAATTGGTTTGACTTGGTAAATTAAAAATTTCTTTGACAAAATCAGAGTTTCCCCTTTGGATCTTTATCACTTTAGAAACCAAGAATCTTTATTCAATCAAATGTTCAATCCAAGGTATCCAATAGCTCAAGATTGAATTAATAAATAAGGCAATATTATCAAGTTAAACAGAATATCATCAAGAAAGAGATCAAGATCAAAACATACAAGATTTATACTGGTTCACTTCAAACACTATGAAGCTACATCCAGTTTTCTTCCACTCAACACTAGAATGGAGTTCCACTATTGCAATATTTCTGTTCTTACAAGTAATAACAAAGTCTCTCTTTATCCACCCTAGATAAAGTTCAGAAATCTAAAACACTATTAGATTCTTAGAGATAACCCTATTGAGAACACTAATCAGCAAACCCTAGAGAAACTCTATCTCTAGATTACAAGCAAGAAACCCAATTACAATAATCTTATCAAATACAAGTTCACAAAAGAATTACAACCATAAAGTTTAAGGAGAGAAAACACCTGATGATCTAATGAATGATATGCTTATGAATGAATATATCAGGTTGAATGATGAAAACAAACTCAGAACATCTCTTTCCTTAACCTTTGAAAAGACTCTTCTTGCTTCAAGAATCACTTAAAAACCCATAAGAGTTTTAGTGAAGACAAGCACTCATAGAACCCATAAAAATTACTAAGAAAGTGTTTAGAAAACTTAGGTAGGCTCAGAATACGAATTGATCAAGTTACTAAACAAGCTGAGCAAGGGTTCTATTTATAACAAACTTTTCTAATCGTCAGTAATCGATTAAATGCGCTCAATAATCGATTATTTTACTTATGTAATCGATTAAATCAAGCATGTAATCGATTGAAGGGTTCTATAAAAATCTAGGTTGAAGCAATGAACAAAATAATCGATTATTTCGATATGTAATCGATTAAAACAGGAAGCTTCATAACCATGAAATAAATTATGTAATCGATTACGGATTCTGGTAATCGATTAATGCAGGAAGCTTGATAAACATGAAATAGACAGAGTAATCGATTACGAATTCTGATTATCGATTAAAGAAGCAAGATATGTTAAGCATAGGCATATGATGTAATCGATTGCAAAATTTGGCAATCGATTAAGACAGAGAGATGATTTTTCCTGTTTAGCCTATGTAATTAATTACGGCTCAAAGGTAATCGATTAAAATGATCATCAAGACAGTTTATATGTGAACCAAGGTAAAATAATCGATTAAACCGATACGTAATCGATTACATTGTTCTTGAAAAGTTTTCCAGAAAGCACTAAGAACAATATAATCGATTATCACGAGTAAGTAATCGATTAAATCAGTAGAAAGCTTATTTTTCCAAAAACCTTTGATTTAACTATTGAACTTAAGCATTTTATCAAAGCCTTGTGAATTCTATTTTTTAAACTAATTTACTAAATGAATGATGTGAATGTAATGTACTTGGGTAACCAGAAATGCTTCTTCCTTTTACATTTAATCACAAATAATTCTTCAATACTTTAAGGCATGTTGAAAGCTAAAACCAAGCTTTGATTATTTGTCCATTCTTCAAGTGATTCCATTGAATCCAACAAATAGAAGCTTAAACTAGCTAGGAGAAGATAAAGGAAACCAAGGTTACCTTAAGGAACCAAGAAAGGAGGATTGAGAGCTCCGTTCTCTACCGAAACTTCGAGAAGAGTTCCGAAGATTCCGCTCTGATTAAAGGGTTCTTCTCTGTGCCGGGGTCTCGTGACAAGCAACGGTGGCCTGTGGTTGTCTCCAATGGCTGTAGGTTGTGGAGGAGGGTGGTGGGGGAGCTTGGAGGATGAAAAATCTCCATTTTCGTGACTTGGAAGCTTAAAAACATATTCAGCACCGCCTCCACTCGCCCAGGCGAGCAAAAATGCCTGCAAAACTTGCCTGGGCTTCCTGACCCAATTCTAGAATTTTTTGCTTCAGTGAAAAATTAATTTCTCATGACACAGACATTATTTTGACAATCCCAATGGTCAAACGTTAGATGTATGCATTAGGAACCAATCCAGAATGATGATTTTACTAAAATAGGCTTTCAGGTCAAACTCAGAATTAGACAATTCAACGCAGCTCAAACAAACTCCACATAACTGACATCTACACCAAGCAATTGCACATGGAGAATCCATATAACATTTCAACTAATTATAAACTAATCAAATAGTCAAATAACATAAGAAATACATCGAACATCCATTTTCAGTTATTGAAATTTCAGGGTGTTACAACAGCTGCTGCAGAAACTGATTTTACTTACGAATTAATCGATTACATGAGCATATAATCGATTATTCATGGAGTTACTGCAGAATCTGTCAGTTTTTCTTGGAAATTATAACTATCGAATTGCCAACTAATTCAAATTTTGAATCTTCTGTGCTTTAATATTAGTGGGTTAATTCGAAAATAATTGTTACTCATTTCAAATTTGAACTTTGGAGCCCAAATTCTTCTATGAATACAACCCATGTTCAAGAGAGAATTCACACCTCTTAAGCACTACTGTATTTTTTTCTTTCTTCCTCAGAGTTCAGAAACCTTGTTTGTTGTCTTTCCTCCCTAGTTCAATATGTCAGCACCCAAGAGAACCAAAACCTCTAAGATAAAAGCTGGAGAAACCTCTAACCCTGCTGTCAATAGGTTAGATCATTGGTTTCCTGCTGAGAGGGACAAAATGACCTATCTTCTATTCAATGCCGCCAAATTAATCTGTCCTCCCAAATACCTTGAACTTGACTGGTTCATTAGAGAAGGTTTTCAATTCCTTGCCTTCATTGAAACCCAAGGATTGAGAAAATTTGTTGTGATGAAGGGAACCTATTACCCTGAACTAGTGAAGGTGTTCTACACATGTGCTAAGGGCTTTATGGATGGGACCCTTAGGTCTCAAGTTAATGGAGTAACCATGGAAGTTACTCCTGAAATTTGGGAAGCTGTTGCTGATATTTCCTTTGAAGGAGAAAAGAAATTTGAAGAAGAGGCTGAGGGTTACAATAGGGTGGAGACCTATAGGGGGATGCTTTTTAATCCCCAAATGAGGCTGAAGCTTAGGCTAAGCACTAGCCCAATGACCCATGAAGACAGACTTATTCATTACATAATTACCAACATCCTAACCCCTAGAACAACCAATCATGCCCAAGCCACTGATGATGACCTACAAATTGTGTATGGTCTCAAGAATTCCATTCAGATGAATTAGATTCTTATTCTGGAAGAAATTATGCTTAAATCTAAGAGGTTAATGAATTACCCTTTTCCATACCCTGTTCTTGTTTCCAGGTTTATTGATCACTTTAATTTTGATGTCTCTAATGAGGTTGTTGACAATACAAACACAAGCAATAGCCTCATCAAAGAGAAGCATCTTATCAAGTTGGGGATGGTTAAGACTCCTCAAGGATGGCAAATGGTTGGCCAACAAGTCCCTGCTGTTGGAAATGAAGAAGAAGAAGAGGCTGAAGATGAAAGCCCTGTTCAGCCATCTTATAGTCCTTTTGAATCTCTTATGATTCAAAAGATAGATGGCTTATTGTCCCTACATTATGAGCACAGGGCTGAAACTAATTCAGCTTTGGAGGAGATCAAATCTAGGGTAGAAAACATAGAAGCTAGGCTTATGCTTAATGATTTTCCTAACATTTAAGCTTCTTGTAGTTTCTATTATTGTTTTCTTTTTCTGTTTTCAATTCTCTGATTCCTGTACTATTTTCCTTTGATTAATGAATCTGCATTTTTTTCTCTCACATGTTGTGTTATCTTTTGCCTTTGAAAAGCCAAATAGGGGGAGAAAAATTGATTGGAAACAAACTCTGTTTTGCCCTTTGTTATGCTCTATTTTTTATTGCATTTTTTACAAATTGATGGATGATGAAATTCACTAAGTAAGGGGGAACAAACTAAGTTACAGAAGCTAACTAAAAGAAGTAAATGATCAATGGTTATACCAACAGATTTCTTAACACTTGTTCTTGGCAAAGAGGATGATTTGTTTTCAGGATTGGTAAAGTTCAAACACCGTTCAAGAATTCTATCTTGCTCATCCTTCAAAGCACTACAAATCTCTAACACATGGTCAATCAATATTTGGCATGTTCAAAGCCAAAAGGGAGGAGATTATTGGATATAGGGGGAGCAACAAGAAGAATTAAACTTTTGACTTATAAGTGTTTTGAGCTTTTCACATGCCTTGAAGATTAAAATCCAAATTGAAGTGTATGAGAAGCAAATCTGTTGATCCTTGCATTTGCATACATATAATCATTTACATGCTTAAGTGTTTTCATCAAAGAATCAAAGCTATTTCGAAAAAGAACTAAATGGGTAATGTTTTTGGAAAAATGTAATTTCACTGTTTTAATCGATTACCCGGTAGATTAATCGTTTATTTAGTTCATGTTCAAAACTGAAAAAGCTTTGATTAACAGTTTAATCGATTATATCACGGGTTAATCGGTTATTTGGCTTGTGTTTAAAACTGGAAAAGCTTTAATGAATATATTAATCGATTACCAACAATTTGTAATCGATTACATAATGTAAACCAAAAATAACACATTGCTGCTTTGAGTGTAATTTCATTTTTGCAATTTCTGTTATTTGAAACTATTATAAAGGGTTCTTTGAAGCTTGTTCTAGAGTAGTGTTCTCTAGGAAAGAACAGCGTAGTGTTCTCTTGTTCTTGATCATTAGGAATCTAACAGGGTTTTAGATTTCTATTCTTTATCTATGGTTGATAAAGAGAGTTTGTTATAAAGCTTGTAAGAACAGAATTTTATAATAGTAGAACTCTAATCTAGTGTTGATTAGAAGAAACTGGATGTAGTTTCTCTTTAGAGGTGAACCAGTATAAATTGCTTGTGTTGATTTTCTTATCTCTATCTCTTCAAGTAATCTTGTTCATTTGTTCTTGGTGGTTTTATCATTACTCAACAAGCTTTGTTTTTGAGCTATTGATTTCTTGTGTTGAACAATTTGATTGATTAAAAACATTCTTGGTTTAAAAGTGATTAAGATCCTTTAACTCTGATTTTATAAATAATTTTTAAAAGATCAAGTTTAAACTAATCCCCCCCTCTTGGTTATTGTGGGTATTCCTATTGTTTTCAACTTGATGTTCAAAAAGAAGAGACCGAATCCAAGTTCCTTATGCTGCAATAAGAGCCCTACTTATATACTCAGCCTTAGTGTTGGATCTTGCCACAACTGACTATTATTTAGATCACCAAGAGATGAGATTAGGGCCAAGAAATATAGCAGCACCAGAAGTTGACCTTCTATCATCAGGGTCAGAAGCCCGATCAGCATCACAGTATGCATGAAGAGAGAAGAGATGCTAAAGAGAGGCAGCCTGAAAATGTAATCCCAAGAAATATTACCCTTAAGATACCTCATAATTCTCTTTACAACTTGCCAATGCTGCTCAGAAGGCTTAAACATGAATTGACACACCTTATTGACAGAAAAGCTAATTTCAGATCTCGTTATGGTAGCATACAACAAGGCCCAAACTATTAACTACTACAAGGAAGGATCAGTAAAATCTTCAGAGCCAAGCTTAGTCAATTTGCACCTTCCAACCATAGGAGAAGAGATAGGATTAGCCTCATCCCTATTAGTCTTAGCCAAGAGATTTCTAATGTAGTTAGATTAATTTGAGAATGAGTGATCCATCTTTTTGTTTTTGAACTTCAATTCCCAAGAAATAATCTAAGTCACCTAGATCTTTGATAGAAAACATGGAATTCAATTGAGATATAAGGGAGTGAATTGCTACTAGTAAGAATAATGTCATCTACATAGACCAAGGTGTATATAACAGACCTTTTTTCAGAATATGCATATAGTGATGGATCACATTTGCTAGAAGAAAATTTGAGGCTAAGAAGAGTGGCCTTGAGTTTATCAAATCAGGCTCTGGGTGCCTGCTTTAGGCTATAGATGGCTTTGCGTAATCTACACACTTGATGTTTGTTTAAGGAAATAAACCCAGGAGGTTAAGACATATACATTTCTTCTTCAAGGATACCATTGAGAAAGACATTGTTAACATCTAATTGTTGAAGAGGCCATTTGTGAGAAATGGCAAGAGAAAGAATGAGTCTAACAGTTGTAGGTTTGATTACAAGAGAGAAGGTCTCTTTGTAATCAAATCCTAACTACTGATGGAACCTTTTTGCAACCAGCATGGCTTTGTACTTATTGATAGAACCGTTTGGATTTTCTTTCACCCTAAAAACCTACTTGCAACTAAAGTCCATGTTCCATTTTCAATGAGAGCATCATATTCTGCTTGCATAGGTGTTTGCCAAAAAGGTTATGTCAAGGCAGTTTTGGTAGATTTTGGCTCAAGATGAGCAATGAGAATGGTAGGATATATTATAGGTTTAACAATACTAGATTTAGCACAAGTGCACATTGGGTGAGTATTGAGAGGTCTTTCTAAAGCAAGGTCAGTGAAAGAAAGTATAACAAGAGAATCTTGATTGGTATCTGGGTTGGTATTGAGTTATATAGATAGAGAATCATTTTGTTTAGAAGGAAAAACTAAGGGGGATGGAAAATGTTAAGATGAACTAGATGAAACATAGGTATCATTTGGGATGAAAGGTTGTGGTGTAGGATTGGATGCAAGAGAATGTTGATTATTGGACAAAACAGTAAGGATAAATGTATTGTCAATAACATGAGAGGTGGTTAAGGATGGTTCATGAAACAAAGTTGGGTAAGGGAAACTTAGCTCATTAAAAATGATATCTTTGGAGACGTATAGTCTTCCATCAACAACACGACACTTGTAGCCTTTGTGAGAAGGAGAATAGCCCAAAAATACACACTCTTATGACCTGAATTAAAGTTTGTGCTTATTGTAAGGTCTGAGAAAATGGAAACAAGAACAACCAAACACCCTTAGGAATGAGTAATCTGGTTTCTTGTTGAACAACTTTTGATATGGAACTTCATGATTAATGGCTAAGGAAGGCAATATGTTGATTAAATAGATATTAGAAAACAATGTGAGACCTAGTTCAACAATATGCTTGTGCGTGCACTCTACTACACCATTTTGATGGTGAGTAAGGTAACAAATGAGTTTGTATTGAACTCCATTATCACTTAAGAACTTGGTAAAGGGTCTGAACTCCCTTCCCCAATCAAACTGAACAGCCTTAATAGAAGAATTAAATTGATTTAAAACCTTAGTTTTAAAGAGTTTAAAAGTTTCTAAAGAGTTAGATTTGTTCTTAAACAAATAATTTTTATTGATATATGGAATATTACAAAGTCGAAATACAATTTTCATAGCATCAGCACTAGGGTGACTAAGCCAAGAATGCCAAGTAGCAAAAGAAACAAATAATCTTATAATTGACTAACACTTATAAGATTTTTAGTAATGGAAGGAACAAACAATAACTTATTTAGGACAAAGGAAAGTTTAAGATTAATAAGTTAAGAAAAGGTTGAAAATCATGAGGAATTGATGTCTAGGCCCTGACTTTCCAATAGTAATCTGATTAAGCCCCTGAAAATGAGTCACCTAATGAATATTTTGTGACATATTAGTCACATGGTGAGAAGCACCAGAATCAGGATACCAATTTTGAGAAGGAACAACAAAAGAACTAGTGAGAAAAACTTGAGGATTGGTTTGCAGTTGAGAAACTTGGTGATTGAATATAAGCAAAAGGATGTTGAACAATAGCAATATATGGTTGAGCATTTCCATGTGAAGATAGAATGATGTACTGAACAGGTTGTGCATATTGAAATTGTTGTGCAGGCAAAGCAGAGGTCCACTAAACAAATTGTATGGAAGTAGTTTAAGTAGAAACAGGAGCAAGTGAAGTTGGTGGAGGAAGAGTAGTTCACATCTAATGCGTGATAACAAAATGATGCACCATGTCCAAACTTATAACAAATTTGACACTGCACATAGGCAAATCTACCTTGACTAGTACCTCCATGATCGTTGTTTCGACCACCATGACCATTAAAAAAATGGTTTCCATCGTAATCATTAGAGGAATTGTCACCAGAGGAGGATTGAGTAGTCAGATTAACTTGACCCTAATAATTAGGGTTCATAGCAGGTGCAAAATTGTGGGATCAGAAGCAATCTACTGAGAGGAACTGTCAGAGTGACCTTTAGTGAGATTAACTAAACCTAAGGCTCTTTTCCTTGATATTTCGATGCATGCTTCATGCTCAACAAAATTTTCCCAACTTCATCAATCAAAAAGGGATCAAATTGAGTACTGATAATAGAAATAGAAGAATCATACTCATCATGAAAGCCATCAATTATCAGATTTAGAGATTCATATGCTGATATTGATTCACCAATAGAGGTGAGCTCATTAACAAGATTATGAACATAAAGGAGATATTCATTAATGGAGTGATTATTAAGAGAGATTGAAGCTCATTGTGAAGTTTTCAAACATGAGCTCGAGTAAGTGACTGAATCCTATCCCATAACTGCCAGAAGGATTTGCAACCAATCACCCATGAAAGCATGTCACCGAAAATAGTAGACTGAAGCCACACAAGAATGAACTGATATTGTTCTTCCCAAGCGCGAAACACATCAGTGATAGTGTCGGAATTGCGATCTTCAAGCGACACATATTTTTGCAGAATGATCGGATTAACAAGATTATGTTGAAGACGATGACTCTTGATCACAGGTTCCACTTGTTGGAGCAAAAGAAAATAGTTTTTCCCATGCAATTTCTGAGAAATTGAGTGCACAAGCGATTTCGAAGCACTTGACGGCTAAGACAAGGGTGGAGGAGAATTTTGAACAGATGTGGAAGCCATGAAATAAAGCTAGGGTTCGACCTAAGTTCTGAATACCATATTAGAATGAGAGAAGCGAGAGAAAATTAAGATTGAGAAACTGTTATTATTCAACCCAACTAATAATAGATTACAAAGGTGATTATATAGTTGGAAAACAACCAACTATCATAACTGTCAACTAACTAGAGTTAGTTGATACAACTGTCACAAAGTTGTCAACATTAACATACTAAACAACTAACAATAACTAACTAACTGTCACAAAGCTGTCAGGACTAACAAAATAAAAAACTAACTATAACTAACTGTTGAGGGAGGTGAGGTAGATGATGCTTCAAGTTATAAATACACATTGAGTAACTAAGAATAATCTCCAAACAAACAAAAATACACATCAAGTAATGAATACTCTTATAGGTTGAGGGTGGTGATGCTTCAAGTCATTGGGGAGATTCAATATGCTTTTATTCAAAAAAGACAAAATTTGGATGGGGTGATAATCTCTAATGAATTAGTTAAGGAGGCAAGGAGGTCTGGTAGATAAATTTTTTTGTTTAAAGATGACTTCGAGAAGACATATGATTCAGTGGAATGGGAGTATTTGTTATCTATCATGGAAGATATGGGGTTTTTGGCCTTGTGGCAGAGATGGATTCGGGAGTGCCTTTCTACTGCAAATATATATGTTTTAGTGAATGGCAGTTCATGATGTGTTGCAAACACATCTTACTTTTAGCATTAGTTTTAGGTCATAATTGTAGTAAATAGTTAGAAAATAGTATAAGAATTAGTCATATTTATTATTTTACATTATAAAAGCATTTTAATATCATGTTAAGTGTTTGCAGGCCAAAACAAGGGAAATTAAGAGCAAATGATGAAGAAAACAAGAGCTGCTGTATCAC
>PYAF01005224.1:28195-40869 GCA_007407185.1 Glycine tomentella | reverse complement strand
TCTAGCCTATCAGAGAACCATCAACAAGTGACTCTACATAAGTCACACAGGCATATACAGAGCCAAGATTCAAAGTTATCAGAATCAAAAACTGAAAGCTAATCCTTCATCTATTCTAAGCCCTGAACAACTTTCTCAACTGGACCCTGGGCTAATTCTAGCCTTAGCTCATATGGGTCACTATTCACAGGGACCCCCCGAAGCAAAATTAAACGGTGAAATTTGTGTTTCTTACCTCAGTGGCGACTCCAACAGCTTCAGAACAACTCTCTCTATCTTCTATATCCCAAATACGCTGTGGTTCTGCGCCAAGCTCAAGTTCTCTGAGCTTTTCCCTCTAAGGTTTCTCTTCTCACTCAAATTGGGGTTTTCAAGGAATTTGAGGAAGGATTCAAGCTTTCCACTCGGTTCAATCAAGATTCTAAGGCTCAGGGAAGTGTTTAGGCTGAGAAAATCAAGTCCTAAGAAGCTTAAGGACTTCAACAATGGAGGTTGGCTGAGAGGAGGAAGAAGAAATGGTATTCTCCTCGATTTCTCACGTTCTGGCCTTTAAATTCTGATCTGCCGACGTTCCCACGCGTTTCACTTGAACTCCCACGCGTTTCACTTGGGATGGCAGACAGAAATGCCATTTCTAAGCCACTTCCCACGCGACTCACGTCGTTTCCCACGCGACTCGCGCCATTTATTCGGGCCCTCCACGCGACACGCGTGGATCCCAAATGACTCGCGTGGATCTCCAGAGAAGACCATGATTTCTGGACCACTTGCCACGCGACTCGCGTGGATCATCAAGTGACTCGCGTGACATGGCAGAGTCATCTGCCCTATATTACACATATGGCGCGCGTAGCGCCGCACCCCAAGTGGGTCGCGCCCTATGTCAGAACCACCATAAACTTAGATTCATGCTTAACTAAGCTTAATATATACTTACGAATTCAAACTATTACATTTGGCGCCATCAGTGCCAATCCTGGCGCCACCGGCGCCGCACCCTTAACAGGGTTTTCTAAAAGTCCTTACAATTAAAGAACAAACCTTTTCATCCACCAATCATCTAGAATGAAAAATGTTTTCTCTTTGTGTATCATCTTGATCTTTGCACATTTAATCGATTAAAACAGACAGCAAATGCTTTTTACAACAAAATAAGACTTTTGATGTGATCTTGAATGGCTTGGATTCTAGATCTTCTCATGGGTCCTTGAAAGCTCACCAAAGGAAGTGCTTCAAGCTTTCCTTTTAGACCTATGACTTGGAAATCCATCATCATGATCCTTAGATAGTCCTCTATCACGTCCAACCCTGACTTTACTTTAGAGTACAAAAACTACCTTTTACACATACACCAACCCTCCCCTCCTAGAGAAGACGGGAAGAGATAGATATTCAAAGGAAAATTATCCTGCTACCTTTGGCAGTTATACTTACGATTCTCACATTTTTAGATACCTAATTTGTGGGATGGTTATTTCATGATACAATATTAGAGTTTCCATCATGTGCTCTAAAATTTAATCATTCTTCTAAAGGTCCCTGTACAGTCCAAAATGGTAAAATGACACGCGGTTATCACTGAAAGATCACTATACACGTGGACACCCTCCACGTCAGTACTGCTACATTAATAAGTGCTTATACACTCTCCAAGTGTCAACCCGGACACACTTGTCCGCCCTTCATGTCAGTCTTGCTATAGGAGTGCAAACATCGGCCTTCTACAGGAACACAAACGCCTAATGTGCATATCTCCTTATCCACCGCTTATCCACTATGTTCGGTTATTCATATTGGTGTAACCACCTTATCTCTTAATATCTCTACAAGTTATCTACAAGCTGTTACTTATTTACAAGTAACAGTATATCAATAAGGTACACATTATCCTCTATTTAAATTAGATAACTACCTGTTATTATCTTATCATCAGATTACTAACAAACAAAGGTCCAAGGCCCATACTCCATACTATAAGTACAACCATATAGGTTCTATATACATATTCAGATTTGAGTATATACTTGAATACTAATATTCATACCCTTCTGATATTATATTCAGTTATTCTCATATAATTGATGTACTTTCTTGAGCGTCGGAGTGTCTTTCCTTTGTTTTGTAGATCCTCCCCCTAAACAAGGTTGACTCATCATCCGACGTGCAAAATTTGGAGTCCATTGGACATGCCTAGCTCACACGTGGAATTTCTAGATTTTGGTAAGAACATTTGACGCCTGTCGTGGGGCCCCGATAAAACTTACCCAGTGGCCTCGCACCCAGATAAGTCATCGGCACAAATACATGGTCAGTACACGCTTTAGTGTTATACGTGACACCCTTGTCAAAGCGTCTAACCCTCCGCAGGCTACCATGACAAATGCCGACACCATTCAACAACTGCAGAACCACATGATAGAGATGGAACAGATACATCAGGAAGAAATTTGAAGGTTGAAAGCTGACCGTGATCAAAACCAGAGCAAGACATCCCTAGAGAGATGAACACTCCCCTGTCACCAGAGAAGAATAGACGCAAGGAGAATTGCATCCTCGACAACATGTCAACCCTCCAGGTATTCGTAGTTCAACACAGGGCTACCAACTGGAGAGGCATAACACACGGCGTAATCCTCTTGTTGACCGCATTAGGGAAGTCGGTGTCCCGTTCGGTTGGAAACCTCTACATTTAGAGAGGTATGATGGCACCATCGATCCCGATGAACACCTGGATGCCTTCTATCATAGGCAAATCTTTACACAAACAACGATGCCATATTATCTCGAGTGTTGAAAACAATAGGAATACTCATAATAACCAAGAGGGGGTGAATTGGTTTAAACTTGGTCTTTTTAAAATTATTTATAAAATCAGAGTCAAAGGATCTTAATCACTCTTAAACCAAGAATACTTTTAATCAATCAAATTACTCAGCACAAGAAATCAATAGCTCAAAAAATAGAACTTGTTGAGTAATGATAATAACACCAAGAACAAATGAACACGATGACTTGTAGAGTTAGAGATAAAGAAAATCAACACAAGCAATTTATATTGGTTCACTTCTCAAGAGAAGTTACATCCAGTTTCTTCTAATCAACACTAGATTAGAGTTCCACTATTATAAAATTCAGTTCTTACAAGCTATATTTCATACACACTTTATCAACACTAGATAAAGAATAGAAATCTAAAACCCTATTAG
The DNA here is from genome assembly GCA_007407185.1 of Glycine tomentella. Lineage (NCBI taxonomy): Eukaryota > Viridiplantae > Streptophyta > Magnoliopsida > Fabales > Fabaceae > Glycine > Glycine tomentella. The sequence goes on along the minus strand of PYAF01005224.1, from coordinate 37,663 downwards.
ACTTCTAGTGATCAAGAACCAGAGAACACTACTTTGTTCTTCCCTAGAGAACACTACTATAGAACAAGCTTCAAAGAACTCTTTACAATAGCATTAAATAACAAAAATTACAAAAACGAAATTACAATCAAAGATTATGGAGAGAAACAACCTGATGATATAATGAATATGAATGCATGTGGTTTACCAATCAGAGTTGAATGAGAAAAAAGATTTTAGAACATGCTCTCCAAAAAATTCTTTGAGAATTCTTGCCCAAGAAATCATTCAAAACCAATGAAGATTAAAGAGTGGGACAACACTTTAGTTAACCCAGAAAATCACTTTAAAACTTTTAGAAGGCTTGTGTATTCAGAAATTTTGAAGTATTCAAGTTATGTTTCAATACAAGCCTCACTCATATTTATAACAACTTTTTGTAATAGACATTAATCGATAACACGCGCCAAATAATCGATTAAAACGACTCATGTAATTGATTAAATTATCACTTAATCGATTAAAGTGTTCAAGGCTGAATTCTGGGTTTAACAACAAACAAAATAATCAATGTAATTGATGGAGGATCAATGCAAGCTAAAGAGCTAGGACTCAAGCACTTCAAGATCATATCCAATCTAACTTGTATCTCTTGGAAAAGCAAGAAAAAGCCCACAAAAGTAGTGGAAACACAAAAGGAGTGTTGTATATTTTAACAGATTAAAAGCATCCTGTATCAGATTAAAAGCATCTTTTGATACCTGTAATCAATTAAAAGCATTCTGTAATCGATTAAATCACCCTGAAAAATGTAAATAGCTCTGTTTTAATCGATTACAAATCGAATTAATTGATTATTTTGTTGATATACCAGTTTCCAGAAAGGATAAGAGGAAAATAATCGATTACCAAACCAAGTAATCGATTATTTAGGTTAAATAATCGATTACATGGATGAAATAATCGATTAAATCAGTAAACTCTGCAGAAGCATGAAACTTAGAAGCCAAGGGTCATTTTAAAGAAAGCTTGCACTTCAAGCTACATTTGGGCTTTATTTCAATTTGCATTTACATTACATTTAGTGTCATTTAGCTTGTTAATTCGTGCTCTATATAAACCACTCACAAACTAATTGTAAGGATCTTTGGATGATTAATACAATTTCTAAATTGTGGTGAGAGTTTTCTCTCTTGTTCTTCTTCAAGAACTTCTTGTTTCTTATCAATGGTCTCCCAGCTATTGTGGTGATTCTTGTAAGACTTATTGGAATTCCTATTCTATGGTGTCATTCCAACTCATTCATATTCTTCTTCCACAATCCATTTTTGAAATTAGAAAAACATAAACAGCCTCACTCAAGAGAAGAGTTGAATGCTCTATTTCAAATTCAATTGAAGATTGACTTCCATTGCTAGGAAGATCAGGGAAAAGGTGTTAAGATTCAAATCCTTAGCACATCAGTAATCAATTAAAGTAGTGAAGTTTTATATCTGAAGCCTCTTGTAATCAATTACAATGTTTGGTAATCGATTAAGGCAGTGAAGGTTCCTTAAGAAACAAGCTTATGTAATCGATTAAATCAGTGAAACATGATTTTCAAAGATAGCTTGTGTAATCGATTACTGTCTATGGTAATCGATTAAAGTAGCAATGCATTACTTTTGTTTTACACTATGTAATCAATTACAAATGTTAGGTAATCGATTAAAATATTCTTCAATGCTTTTCCAGATTTAAAATTTAAGCAAATAATCCATTATACTGTTGTGTAATTGATTAAAACAGAAGGATTGCATTTTTCCAAAAACATTTCTAATTTACTTCTTTTTCAAAATAGCTTTGATTCTTTGATGAAAAACACTTAAGCATGTAAATGATTATATGAATGCAAATGCAAGGATCAATAGATTGGCTTCTCATACACTTCATTTTGGATTTCAATCTTCAGGGCATGTGAAAAGCTCAAAACATTCTTCTAAGTCAAAAGCTTCATTCTTCTTGTTGCTCCCCCTATATCCAACAATCTCCCCCTTTTTGGCTTTGAACATGTCAAATATTGATTGACCATGTGTTAAAGGTTTGAAGTGCTTAGAGGGATGAAAAAGATAGAAGTCTTGAACTTTGTTTAAACTTTGTTAACCTAAAAACAAATCAGCCTTTTTGCTAAGAACAAGTGTTAAGATATCTGTTTGCATAAACATTGATCATTTACTTCCATTAGTTAGCTTCTCTGACTTAGTTTGCTCCCCCCTTACATAGATAATTTTCGTTATTCATCAGTTTGTAAAAACGCAACAAAAAACAAAGCAGAACAGAGAGCAAAACAGAGTTAGTTTTCAATCAAGTTATCAATCAATTTTTCTCCCCCTATTTGGCTTTTCAAAGGCAAAAGATAGCACAACAATAATGAGAAAAAGAAATGCAAATTTCATTAATCAAAGGGAAAGACAGTACATGAATCAGAAAACACAAAAAAAATAGAGTAAAGCAATAACAGAAAATACAAGAAACCTAAACTAGTTTATCAAAATCATCAAGGACAAGCCTAGCTTCTATGTTTTCTAGCCTAGACTTCATCTCCTCCAAAGATGAATTAGTCTCAACCCTGTGCTCATGATGCAGTGACAATAAGGCATCTATCTTTTGAATCATAAGAGATTCAAATGGACTGTAAGATGGTTGAGCAGGGACTTCATCTTCAGCATCTTCATCAGCTTCTTATTTATTTCCAGTAGTAGGGAGTTGTTGTCCAATCATTTGCCAACCATAAGGGGTCTTAACCATCCCCAGCTTGCTTAGATGTTTCTCTTTGATGAGGCTGTTATTGGAGTTTGTGTTGTCAACAACCTCATTAGAGACATCTATATTGAAGTAATCAATGAACCTGGACACAAGAACAACATATGGAAAAGGGTAATTCACCAATCATTTGGATTTAAGAATAATTTCCTCAAAAATAAGAATCCAATTCATCTGAATGGAATTCTTCATGCCATACACAAGTTGTATGTCATCATTAGTGGCTTGGGCATGATAAGTGGCTCTTGGGGCCAAGATATAGGTGATTATGTAATGAAGAAGTCTATCTTCATGAGTCATAGGGCCAGTACTTAGCCTAAGCTTCAGCCTCATGTGAGAATCAAGAAGTATCCCTCTATAAGTATCTACCTTATTATATCCCCCAGCCTCTTCCTCAAATTTCCTTTCACCTTCAAAGGAAACAAAAGCAACAGCTTCCTAGACTTCTGGAGTGATTTCCATGGCCACTCCATTGACTTGAGAAATGAGTGTCCCATCCATAGAAGCCTTAGTACAGGTGTAGAACACCTTTACTAATTCAGGGTAAAATGTACCCTTCATTTCAACAAACTTTTTCAATCCCTGGGCTTCAACCATAGCAGGGAATTGAAAACCTTCTTTAATAAACCAGTTAAGGTCAAGGTGTTTGGGAGGATAAATGAGTTTGGTGGCATTAAATTGAAGATAGGTCATTTTATCTCTCTCAGCATGAAACCAATCATCTAACCTTGTTACTGTAGGGTTAGAGGTTTTAGCAGCTTTTCTCTAGGAGGTTTTAACTCTCTTAGATGTGGACATGACTAGTGAGTAAGGAAAGGCTAACTAGACAGAGTTTCTAGACTCAGAGGAAAGAAGAACACAGTAGTGCTTAAGATAGAAGATGAAAATTGTGTGATTTCTTCCCTTAACATAGGTTGTATTTATAGAAGATTTTGGGCTCCAAAGTTCAAATTTTGAAATGAGTAACAGTTATTTCGAATTAACCCACTACCTTTAAAGCACAGAAGATTCAAATTTGAATTAGGTGGCAGTTGGGCAGTTACAATTTCCAAGAAAAATCAGTTTTAGTGCGTAAGCAAAATCAGTTTCTGCAGAAGTTGTAATCGATTAATTCGTCAAGTAATCAATTATTTTAGTGAAATTTAACTAAAGAAGATGAAGTGTAATCGATTATTTCTCTTATGTAATTGATTATTACAGTGATATTTGAAATGTAAAATGAATTTGAAGCTTGTGTAATCGATTAATTCGAGTTGTAATCGATTATTCCAAAAAGATTTGAATTTTGAAACAATTTCTAAGGAAGAATAATTAATTATGTCTCTTATGTAATAGATTATTACAGATAAAATTTTGAGTTTCAAACAGTTTTTCAAACAATTTAATCGATTACCATTCACCCTAATCGATTATTCCAGTGAATTTAAATTTTGTAAAAGGAATTTTATGCTATGTAAATGATTAATCCGTGGCTTAATCGGTTATTCTAGAGAAATTCATTTGTTGGAATTTATTTTTTATGAAGAATAATAAATTATCCTAGTTGTGTAATTGATTACATAAGCATGAATTTCATTCCCAGCAGTATTTCAAGTCCATTTAATCGATTAGTACATGCTTTAATCAATTATTCTAGTGGAAATATCAGAATGAATAGTATTTATGCAACACAATTTCAAATTTTTGTAGGCACAAGTGATGATTGATCAAGTAAAAAGCTGTTTCAAATAGATAAGCACATCGCAGGCATGCTAGCAAATGTTAGATTCATTAAGGATACCTAGCATGTTTCTAAGAGTATAGAATCTATCTCTAGCCAAAGGTTTAGTAAATATATCAGCCAATTGATTGTGAGTATCAATGAAGTCAATTTTGATATTACCTTTTTGGATGTGATCTCTAAGGAAATGATGCCTTATCTCAATGTGTTTGGTCCTTGAGTGCATTATTTTTGGAAATGTTGATAGCACTTGTGTTATCACATAGCAGAGGTATTTCTTTTAAATCTACACCAAAATCTTGCAATTGTTGCTTTAGCCATAGGCTTTGAGCACAACAACTTCCAACAGAGATGTACTCAGCTTTGAAAATAATAGGAATACTTCACAACAACCAAGAGGGGGGGTGAATTGGTTGAACCTTGGTATTTTAAAATCAAATTCAAATCAGAGTTTCAGGATCTTTATCACTTACAAAACCAAGAAAACTTTTACTCAATCAAATAGCTTAGCCCAAGAATTAAATAGATCAAAATAAAATCTGTTGAACAATGAATATGATTCAAAAATTAAAGATCAATGAATAAGATGAGATTAGAGATATAGAAATAAGAACACAAGCAATTTATACTGGTTCACTTCAAAACCTGAAGCTACATCCAATTTCTTCTAATTCACACTGAATTAGAGTTTCACTATTATAAAATATTCTTACAAGCTTTTACAAGAATCTCCCCTTTATCAACCCTAGATAAAGAACAGAAATCTAAAACCCTATTAGACTTCTAAGGAGAAAGATTCATAGAACACTACTCTAATCTTTATGCTAGAGAACCCTTCTCTAGTCCCAAACTATAAAAATCCTATTATAATAGCCAAATACAACAAACTATGTAAATAAAATTACAATCAATGAGTTAAGGAAAGAAATAACCTGATGATCCAGTGAATGACATGCACATGAATGAACAACTCAGGTTAAAATACAAAAACAAACTCAGAACATTCTTCTTCCTTAACCTTTGAAAGAAACTTCTTGCTTTTAGAATCACTAAAAAATTGATGAGTGTTTTAGTTGAAGCGAGAACTCATAGAACTCAGAAAATTACTTTGAATATGTTTTGAAAGCTTATGTATTCTCAGAATACAAATTGATCAAGTTACAAAACAAGCTGAGCCTTGGTTCTATTTATAACAAACTTTTGTAACTAATAGTAATCGATTAAACGCGCCTAATAATCGATTAAAATGCTCATGTAATCGATTAAAATAACCTTGTAATCGATTAATGTGTTCTACAAATTTCTGGACATGAGCAACGAGTAAAATAATCGATTATTCCGTCTTGTAATCGATTAAGACGGCAAGCTTCAAATTATCAAAATACACTATGTAATCAATTACTGTATTTGGTAATCAATTAAATCAGGAAGCTTTATAAAATAGAATAAGCTATGTAATCGATTACAGCATTTGGTAATCGATTAAGACAAGAAGACAATATTTTCAATTAAGCCTGTGTAATCGATTACTACCTATTGGTAATCGATTCTTCCAGAGAGTCTTAAAACCATGTACAGCAATGTAAAGCTTTGTAATTGATTACTATCTATTGGTAATCGATTAAAGTGTTTCAACAAAGCAGTGTATGTGAAAACAAAGGCTAAATAATCAATTATTCCGATAGGTAATCGATTACTTTGTTCTTCAAAGCTTTTCCAGAATGAACTAAGAACAATTTAATCGATTATATCTTTAATGTAATCGATTACAACAATATAAAAACAATTTTTTCCAAAAACCTTTGAGTCAAAATAAAAATTTAGTAAAGTATTAAAAACTTTGTTTGATTTTCATAAAAACCACTTAGTTAAATCAATGAATGAATGATTGAATATATGAATGCATGGATCAATCAGATTGCTTTCCTTTTACATAAAGTTCCAAGGCTTCAAGCATGTTGAAAGCTCAAAACTCTTCTTGTATCAAATACTTCCAAACATCATGAAGTTCCCCCTGTGTCCAACAATCTCTCCCTTTTTGGCTTTAAACATGCCAAATTCTTGATTGTCCAATTGTTGAACTTGAAGCTTTTTAACAGTAATAAACCATAGAAGACTTTGAATACATTGGACCTGAAAATTTACACTTTCTTTCCAAAGAACAAGTATTAAAGCATCTGATTCCATTTAAACATCATTTACATGCATTCTAGGTATAATTGATTCATTTTGAATAGTTAACTCCCCCTAAATTCCATAATCCATTCAAGTCAGATTTTGGGCCAAATTTTGAGCAAAAAACAGGGATGAACAGAGTATACAACAGAGTGTATCAAAACTCAATCATTTCTCCCCCTATTTGTCTTGTTTAAGTCAAAAACATATAGAGCACATCAGATAATTGAAATATAAGCAGAATGAAAGTGTTATATATGTATTGGGAAGCCATTACAAAGAGAATTTAAACATTACAGTCAAAATAAAAAATAGAGCATATAAAATTAAAGAAACATAGGCCATTTAGAAAGAGGTAGAGTTATCAGTCTTAAAAGTAGTCTCTATGATGTCTAGCCTATCCTTAATTTCTTGTAAAGAGACACTAGTCTCTGCCTTAAAATCATGATGCATCTGTAGAAGCCCATCCATCTTCTGCAGCATCAAAGATTCAAATTGTGAGTATAAGGGCTGAGGTTGATCCCTTTCTTCATCTTAAGACTCTTCTTCTTGAAGATCAACATCAGCATGTGGAGGAAGAGCTACTTGAGGTTGGCCAGCCATTACCCAGCCTTGAGGAGTCTTCTGCATTCCCAGCTTTGTAAGATGTTTTTCTTTTATCAAGCTGTTGCTAGAATTGGTATGGTCCATGACCTCATCAGTCACATCAATGTTAAAGTGATCAATGAACTTAGATATCAAGACAGGGTAAGGAAAAGGATAGTTGACAAGTCTCTTAGACTTAAGCATGATTTCCTCAAATATAAGAACCCAATTCATGGGAATAGAGTTCTTTAGACCATACACCAATTGCAGGTCATCATCTGTGGCTTGGGCATGATTAGTAGCCCTTAGAGTCAGCACATAGGTTATGATGTAGTGGAGTAACCTATCCTCAGGATTCATAGGACCAGTACCTAATCTGTTCCTAAGTTGCATATGTGGGTCATGAAGCATCTCCCTATAAGTGTCTAATTTACTGTATCCTTCAAGGTCTTCATCAAACTTCCTAGCACCCTCACATATTACCCCAGCAACAGATTCCCAGACTTCATGGGTGATTTCCATAGCAACACCCTTGACTTTAGAAACCATGGTTCCATTCATGGAACCCTTGGCACAAGCATAAAAGACTTTAACCAATTCTGGGTAGAAAGTACCCTTCATTTCAAGGAATCTTCTGAGACCTTGGGTTTCTAGGAATGCAGGAAATTGAAATGCTTCCTTAATAAACCAATCTAGGTCAAGGTATTTGGGTGAGCACACTGGTTTAGTGGCAAAGAACTGTAAGTAGTTTAATTTGTCAGACTCATTGGAAAACCACAAGTCTAACCTATTTGGGGGTTGAGGAGGAGGAGGATTGGATGATGATTCTCCAACCTTTCTTTTTGTGGACGTAGCACGTTTTGGTGTGGGATTTGACATTTTAGGAAGATGTTTTAGACACAGAAACACAACAAAAAAAAACTTAGAAATATAACAGAGAAGAGATGACAAAGGTTCAAGGCTTTTCAATGATGTAAGGCACATATTTATAGGCTAGATAGATGCTCTTAACGTCCTTATTTTTGAAAATATAGCTGTTGGAGGCAGTTAAGGCACTTCAGTGACCTTTGATTTGATTTAGATTTAGTCGGGCAGTTACATTTCCAGAGAAAAACTGTCAGAAAACGCACCAACAGACTAAATAATCGATTAAATGGTAATAATAATCGATTATTTGCTCATTCATAACACAAAAATTACATGTGGTAATCGATTATCCCGTATGGTAATCAATTATTTCACACATCATTCAAAGGTTAAAGATGACAAGTAATTGATTATATGTGAATGTAATCGATTATATCATCATTTTGGGATTTTTATCATGTAACAGGGCTTTTGTAATCGATTATCCCGACTGGTAATCGATTATTCCAGAAGTATTTAAAATTTTATCACACATGTAATCGATTACCAATTGGTCGTAATCGATTACACTAGTAAAACCATTATACAGAAAAACATGTTTTGTTCATTGTAATCGATTATCCCGTTACATAATCGATTACTCCAGGAATCTTCAGTTTTTCAAAAACAAAGAATAATAGATTACGAGTTTGAAGTAATCAATTACTGAAGCTTAAATTTCATACTGAATGAAGATTATAATGATTTTAATCAATTAACCTGAAGTGTAATCGATTATAACAGTAATTTTATCAAAAAATAGAGTATTTTGCAGATCAATTCAAATTTTGCACAACATGGAGCATTTGTAGTGATGAATTCAACTATGAAGTTCAATTTGCATGGAAAAGCATACTTAAAATAGGCTAGCATATATTTGATTCATCAAGAATACCTAGCATGTTTCTAAGTGCATAAAATCTATCTCTTGCCAATGGTTTAGTAAATATATCAGCTAGTTGGTTATGAGTATTGGCGCGAGCTGTCGAACTCACGTCAAATTACCAGGCAGTAAATATTTGTAGTATAGTGAACAACCTGGATCGTCTCTCTCAAGGAATCCTGCACAGAACTTGAACTTGTACAAAATAGAAAAGTAAAGGGGGGGGGTTTTGTTTGATGTGGTAAAATTAAAGTAGAAAGTAAAAGAGTAAAAATCTATCAATTTTAAAATAACCAACCCATGCTTGAGGTTCTAGGACATCTATCATTAGACAAAGAATTACAGAATTCGTGATTGACCCTAAACAAACCAGAATCCGTGAAATTTGTTTAGGAACCCTCTCTACTAGACAATCGCC
>PYAF01005224.1:3477-16911 GCA_007407185.1 Glycine tomentella | reverse complement strand
TGAGGTTCATAAAAGCTTGGAAAGTCATCAATGGAGGTTTGGAGGTCCAAGGAAGAAGAAAGGCTGAGTTTTTCTCTCCCTTTTGCGTTTTTGGCCTTAAATTCTCGTTCTGCCGACGTTCCCGCGCTACTCGCGCCATATATGGCGCTACCCGCGCCACATTCCAGTGCCAAAACAGACTTCCTGGAACACTTATGGCACTACTCGCGCCATCATGGCGCGACTCGCGCCAACCTCCAGCAGCTGTGGCGCGACTCGCGTGGACTTCCACGCTACTCGCGTGATATGGCAGAATCATCTGCCCTATATACACATATGGCGCGCGTCGCGCCGCACCCCAAGTGTGTCGCGCCATATGCCAGAACCACCATAAAACTTAGATTCATGCTTAACTAAGCTTAACATTTAGCGCCACCAGCGCCAATCCTGACTCCACCGGCGTCGAAAATAACAGTCCTTACAGTAGAAATGAGGAAGAGGAAAAGAAAAATGAAGGAAATGTAGAGAAAAATGAAGATGTAGAAAAAGAAAATGAAAGTAAAAAAGAAAAAGATGAGGAAGAAACTAATGAAAAAATGAGAGAAAAGTGACAAGTGAGGAGAAAAAGAAAAGAAATGACAAAGGCAAAGCAGCCTTAACCCCACCACTAGTCCAACACATGCCATACCTACATGCTCCATCCAAGAAGTCAAAAGAAAGGGAATATAAATGTTTTCTTGACATCTTCAAGCAGTTTCAAATAAATATTCCTTTTGCTGAGGCGCTGGAGCAGATGCGATCATACGCCAAGTTCATGAAGGATCTCCTCACCAAGAAAAGAAGATACACCGACGAGGAGACAATCGAGCTGGATGCAGGATGTAGTGCCATCATCCAAAAGACTCTCCCAGAAAAGTCTAGAGATCCAGGTAGCTTTACAATTCCTGTTACTATTGGTAATTTATCTGTGGGAAGATCTCTTCTTGACTTAGGTGCAAGCATCAACCTCATACCATTATCCATGGTTAAGAGGATAGGAGCAGTCGTAGTCAAACCTACTAGGATGATGCTGCAATTAGCAGATAGATCTATTAAGCATCCCTATGGCGTCATCGAAGATGTGTTAGTGAAAGTCGACAAGTTCTTCTTCCCAGTTGACTTTGTAGTAATGGATATGGACGAAGATAGTGAAGTCCCATTGATTCTTGGCAGACCTTTTATGAAGACTGCCAAAGTTTTTATTGATGTTGATGAGGGAAAACTCACTGTCAGAGTTCATGATGATGAAGTTCAGTTTAATGTTCTTGAAGCCATCAAGCACTCTGTAGATAAGAAAGAATGTTTTAGAGTGGATGTACTTGATGAAGTTATTTCTGACTCTAGAAGATTCTTTCACAAGAAAAATGGTTTAGAGAAAGCATTGACTGAAACTTAAGAAGAAGATGGAGATGACGACATCTCAGAGTATCTTCATTAGTTAAAATCCTGTAAAGAAGTGCCTATTCATCAAACCCTCTTTGAAGAATTAAAAGAAGAAAAGAAGGAAGAAGAACCAAAGCTGGAACTCAAGGTACTTCCTTCACATTTAAAATATGTTTTTCTTGCAGGAAATTCTCAGAAACCAGTAATCATCAATGCAAATCTTTCTGAGGATGAAGAAAAGAAATTGGTGAAAGTCTTACAACAAAACAGTAAGGCTATTGGTTGGACCTTATCAGACTTAACAGGTATCATCCTTCATACTGCATGCATAAAATTTTAATGGAAAAAGAATTTAAACCTGTTGCACAACCACAAAGACTTCTGAATCCAACCATGAAGGAGGTAGTAAGAAAAGAAGTAGTAAAACTGTTAGAAGCAGGAATGATATACCCTATATCAGATAGTCAATAGGTGAGCCCCGTTCAAGTGGTGCCTAAAAAGGGTGGTATGACAGTAATAAAGAATGATAAAGATGAGCAGATTCCAACACGCACTGTCACTGGTTGGAGAATGTGCATTGATTATAGGAAGCTCAACAATGCCACCAGGAAGGATCATTTTCCTTTACCCTTTATGGATCAAATGCTAGAAAGGTTAGCAGGTAAACAATTTTATTGTTTTCTTGATGGTTACTCTGGGTATAACCAAATCAGTGTTGACTCTCAAGACCAAGAAAAAAAAAACAGCATTTACTTGCCCCTTTGGTATTTTTGCATATAGGAAAATGCCCTTTGGTTTAAGCAATGCTCCTGCCACTTTCCAGAGATGCATGTTTTCTATTTTTTCTAATTTAGTCGAGAAAAGTATTGAAATATTCATGGATGACTTCTCTGTTTTTGGTACTTCTTTTGATTCATGCTTATATAATCTTGATATTGTTTTAAAACGTTGCATTGAATCTAACCTTGTGCTAAATTGGGAAAAGTGTCACTTTATGGTGATAGAAGGAATCGTGTTAGGCCACAAGATTTCCATAAAAGGTATTGAAGTGGACAGAGCTAAAGTAGATGTCATTGAGAAATTACCGCCACCAAGCAAAGTCAAGGGCATTCGAAGTTTCTTGGGACACGCAGGATTTTATAGACGATTCATTAAGGATTTTTCAAAAATTGCTAAGCCGCTTAGCAATTTGTTAAACAAAGAAATCCCATTTCAGTTTGATAATTCTTGCTTCCAAGCCTTTGAAACTTTGAAACAAAAACTGATCTCCGCCCCGTAATCACCGCACCCGATTGGAATCTTGATTTTGAAATTATGTGCGATGCGAGTGATTATGCGGTGGGAGCAGTTTTGGGACAAAGAAAGGATAAAGTTTTCCATGTTATACACTATGCAAGCAAGGTCTTAAATGATGCACAAATTAGTTATGCAGCAACGGAAAAAGAACTGCTTGCCATAGTATATGCCTTGGAAAAATTTAGATCATATCTAATTGGATCAAAGGTGGTGATTTACACAGATCATGCTGCAATCAAATATTTATTAGTTAAAACTGATTCTAAACCTAGACTTATCCGATGGATTTTATTGTTACAGGAATTTGATTTAGAAATAAAGGATAAGAAATGGTGTGAGAATTATGTGGCTGATCATTTATCCAGACTCACCAATGAAGCCATCCCAGATCCAGAAATACAAGAAGAATTCCCCGATGAGAAACTCCCTCTTATTTCAGAAAGGCCATGGTTTGCAGAAATGGCTAATTTTAAGGCAGTTGGTGCAATCCCTGAAGATTATTCTTGGCACCAAAAGAGGAAGTTTCTCAGTGATGCTAAGTATTTTGTATAGGACGATCCTTACCTCTTCAAGATTGGTGCAGATAACCTCTTGAGAAGATGTGTAACACAGGAGGAGGCAAGGAACATCCTGTGGCATTGTCACAACTCACCGTATGGAGGGCATTATAATGGAGAAAGAACTGCGGCAAAGGTTCTGTAAGCAGGATTCTATTTCCTTACAATGTTTAAAGATGCCCATGAATACGTGCAGAGATGTGATAATTGCCAAAGGACCGGAGGAATCTCTAAGAGAAATGAAATGCCTCTACAAAATATCTTAGAAGTTGAAGCCTTTGACTGTTGGGGAATTGATTTCATTAGTCCATTTCCATCCTTATACTTTAACGAATATATTTTGTTAGCGGTGGATTATATGACAAACTGGGTTGAAGCAGTAGCTGTACAAAAAGCCGATTCAAAAATAGTTATTCGCTTCTTGAAGAGAAATATTTTTGCTAGATTTGGAACACCACGTGTACTAATTAGTGACGGAGAATCACATTTCTGTAATGCTCAGCTTCAAAAGGTCCTGCAACATTATGGTGTTCGACATAAAGTAGCTTCTTCGTATCACCCACAGACTAATGGACAAGCTGAAATCAAGAGAATTTTAGAAAAGACAGTTGCCCAGTCAAGGAAAGATTGGTCTCAGAAACTTGATGAAGCTCTTTGGGCATACCGGACAGCCTTTAAAGCACCCACAGGGCTTACTCCTTTTCAGCTAGTTTATGGCAAATCTTGCCATTTACCAGTGGAATTGGAACACAAGGATTTTTGGGCTTTAAAATTCTTTAATTTTGATACTAATCTTGCAGGTGAACAAAGGAAGCTACAGCTGCATCAACTGGAAGAAATGAGGCTATCAGCATATGAGAATTCCAAACTTTACAAAGAAAAAGTTAAATTTTATCATGATAAAAAGCTTTTGAAAAGGAATTTTCATCCTGGACAAAATGTTTTGTTATTTAATTCTCGATTGAGATTATTTCCAGGTAAGCTGAAGTCGAAATGGTCCGGACCTTTCATTATAAAGGAAGTCAAGTCACATGGAGCTGTGATACTCGAAGACCCCAGTACAAAGAGAACGTGGACTGTAAATGGAAGCAAACTCAAGCCGTATCTAGGTGGTGAATTTGAAAGGCTCACCACTGTGATACAACTTCAAGACATTTGAGCTGCAACGCATCCAGCTAATACGACGTAAAAGAAGCGCTTCTAGGAGGCATCCTAGTAAGGTACGTTTTTAAAATTTTTTACTAAATGTTTTTATATATAGATATATGTATATATACATTTCTAAAATAGTAAATATAGGTTAGAATATAAATAAGTATTTTTTGTAAAAAAAATAGTATAGGTAGTATATTTATTTCTTATCCTAAAAAAAAAAATGTTTTAACTCGCCTAGGCTAGCATATATAGACCAAATTGGTCGCATGGGCTTTCCTTGACTTTAAACTCGTTTATTTACATCCGTATTTACTTCCATAAATTTTATCTTTAGTTTGCGATAACAAATCACACAAATGAACTTTCGCTTTAATCATCTGTACATAAACTATTAAACTGGTAACGATTTAAACGAACTGAAGTAAACTCAAATCCCTGTGGAGACGAACTTTACAAATTTGTAACTTGCAACAATACAACGGTACGCTTGCCGTAAAAATCCTAACAGCATCCTGCAAAGTCAGAATCAGAATAACCAACTATATTAAGTGATGCACCTTTAGGATACCAAAGACCAACTTTTGGAGTTGATTTGGGATATTTAAGAATCCTTTTGACCGCAGTGAAGTGTGATTCTTTGGGATTTGCTTGATATCTTGCACACAAACACACACTCAACATAATATCTGGTCTACTAGCTATCAAATACAGCAAAGATCCAATCATTCCTCTAAATTTTGACTCATCAACTTTCTTTCCTTTTTCATCTGAATCAAGATAGGTTGATGTTGCCATTGGAGTTGCAGCATCTTTGCTTTTCTCCATTTCAAACTTTTTGATCACTTCAAGGCAATACTTGGTATGATTTAGAAATGTTTCATCCTTCATTTGCTTCACTTGAAGTCCAAGAAAGAATGTTAATTCTCCTATCATTGACATTTCAAACTCATTCTGGATAGAGATAGAAAATTCTTTGCACAACAATCGATTAGTTGAACCAAAAATTATATCATCAACATATATTTGAACCAATAAAATATCATTGCTTTGCCTTTTGATGAACAAGGTTTTATCAATATGCCCCCTTGTGAAAGATTGTTCAAGCAGAAATTTGCTCAATCTCTCATACTAAGATCTTGGAGCTTATTTTAAACCATAGAGAGCTTTCTTAAGTTTAAAAACATGGTTTGGATGTTTGAAATCAGCAAAACTAGGAGGTTGCTCGACATATATTTCCTCCTCAATATTTAAGAAAACACTTTTAACATCCATTTGAAAATGTTTAAAATCCATTAAACATGCATATGCAAGTAGTAACCTAATGGCTTCCAGTCTTGCAATTGGTGCAAAGGTTTCCTCATAGTCAATGCCTTCCTCTTGGTTGTAAGCTTTTGCAACCAATCTAGCTTTGCTTCTGACTATGATTCCACTCTCATCAAGTTTATTTCTAAAAACCCATTTAGTGCCAATAGGCTTGAGAGAAGGAGGTCTAGGGACAAGTTCCCAAACTTCATTTCTCTTGAATTGATTCAAGTCATCATGCATGGCATGCATCCAATGTTCATCAATTAAGGCCTGATCAATATTCTTAGATTCTATTTGTGAAACAAAAGCCATATTACAGCAGAGATTTCTTAATGATGATCTAGTAGATACTCCCTTTGAAACTTCACCAATTATATTGTCAAGGGAGTGATCTCTTGTGGTTCTCCAATCTTTTGGCTCTTGAACTGGTGTTGATTGTTTTGTTTCAACAATTGGCTTTTCCTTTTCTTTATTCATTGAGCAATTTAGTTGAATAAACTCCTCCAAAGGTTCTGCATCAATATGACACTTCTTTTCCTCTTTAGAGGGATTAGATTCATCACAAATAACATGAACTGATTCTTCCATGCATAAGGTTCTTTTATTGAAAACTCTATATGCTTTGCTAAGTAATGAATATCCAAGGAAAATGGCTTCATCAACTTTAGCATCAAATTTTCTTAGTGATTCTTTACCATTATTTAACACAAAACACTTACAGCCAAATGATCTCAAATGAGAAATGTTTGGTTTTCTACCTTTGTATAGTTCATAAGGGGTTTTCTTCAAAATAGGCCTTATTAGTAATCTATTCAAAGTGTAGAAAACTGTACTTACAGCATCAGCCCAAAAATATTTAGGCAAATTTGTCTCATTAAGAAGAGTTCTTGTACCTTCTTCAAGGGATCTATTTTTCCTCTCCACAACACCATTTTGTTTAGGTGTTCTTGGAGCTGAAAAATTGTGGTTAATTCCATTTTCTTCACAGAATTTTTCAAAATGTTCATTTTGGAATTCAACACCATGATCACTTCTTATTGAGATAATTTTGCTTCCCTTTTCATTTTAAGAAAGTTTGGCCAATTTTCTAAAAGCATTGAAAGCATCACTCTTGGATTTCAAAAACAAAGTCCATATGAATCTAGAGTAATTATCAACAATGACAAGCCCATAGTAATTATCTCTTAAACTCATAGTTCTAGAAGCACCAAACAAGTCTATGTGAAGTAATTTACGGGGTCTTAAAGTAGAAATAACATTTTTACTTTGAAAAGAATTTTTTGTTTGTTTACCCTTTTGACAAGCATCACATTATTTGTCCTTTTCAAACTTGAGTTTGGGTAACCCAATGACTAAATCCTTTTTAATTAGCTTATTCATATGATGCATGTTAATGTGACTTGTCATTCTATGCCATAGCCAAGATTCATCAATCTTACTAATTATGTAAGAAGTGCTGTGAAAGAATGCATGATCTAAGGAGAGTAAATAGATATTACCTTTTCTTTTACCTATATGAATCACCTCACCATTTTGTCCATCACATATCATGCACCTGACACTTTGAACCCTTTATTACAAAGTTTGCTTATACTTAGAAGATTGTGCTTTAATCCTTCCACATAAAGAACATTTCTGATTTTGGTTTTAAAGCTGACTCCTATATTTCCTTCTTCTATTATCTTCCCTTTGTTGTTGTCTCCATAGGTGACAAATCCACCATCTTTAAGAGTCAAATTTGTGAGCATTGATATGTCACCGGTCATATGTCTAGAGCATCCACTATCAAGATATCATAATGATGATCTTGCTCTTACACGTACCTACAAAATTCAAATTAATTTTCAAAGAAATGTACCCAATTGAGGTTGGTCCATAGGGGTTAGCCACTTTCTTCTTCTTTTGCACCCAAATACATTCTTCATTAGGCACATAGAATCTCCTAGCATAGCATTTATAAGATTTATGTCCTTTCATCATACAATAGTTGCATGTTACACATTTTAATGAATTCCTTAAGTAAGTATTTTGATTGATCTTTGAATCATAGAGATTCTTTTGATTTTTCTGTTTTGGTGGTACAAATATAGTTTTACCAAAAGACTTTGAGCCTTGTTCGTAACCCAACCCAGAAGTATCTCCAGCATATTTTTGCACACTTATCATTTCAGCTAAGTTGCATCTACCTTTGTAAAGATTTCTTAAAAGATCAATCAAATCACTATTCTTAGATAAGAGTAACATGTATTTTTCTCCTTGACTTCTTTTGTAATCATCAAAATCCTTTTGCAACAAATTGTATTTGTCAACATTAGATGAAGAAGAAGCACATACACATCCATTCATTTTGTAACTTGAAACAAGTTTTTCATTTTCTTCTTTCAAGTTGTAAATTTTAGTTTGTAATTCTGTAATTTTTGTAACATGCCATCTAAGATTTCCTTTTAGCTTATTATTGGATCTTGCAAGATTTTTGGCCTCTTCATGCATTTCATGAAAAACATCAATGATTTGATCAAATTCAGAACTTACCTCAGTTCCAGCAATTGAGAGATCATCATTTTCAATAATTGTGAAAGTGAGACACACATTTGCTTCTTCATTTTCAGTTGATGATTCAGAAGTTGTTGACTCATTATCTTCCCAAGCTATGTAGGCTTTCTTAGGCTTTCCTTCTTTCTTTATATTATTTTCACCTTGTTGCTTTTTCAAAAAGATAGAGCATTCAGATTTCATGTAGCCAGGCTTACCATATTTAAAGCAAGGGAAGTTGTTGTCATTCCTTTTGTTGTTGTTGTTGTTGTTCTTTGTGAACTTTCTGTTCTTGTTTCTTCTCAAGAACTTGCTGAACTTTTTGACAATTAAATTCCTGTTGTCCTCTTCATCTTCTTCACTTGAGTCTTCCACCTTTTCCACCTTTGAGGATGCAGCTTTCAAGGCTATGCTTTTATGTTTCTTTTCTGCATCTTTTGCGTTTATTAGTTGTGACATTTCAAGTTCATACTCAAGACGCTTACCAATATTGCAGCCATGGACATTTTGGATAGATCTTTCGATTCCTTGATTGTTGTCACCTTTGGTTGCCATGGTCTTGTGAGACACTTCAAGATTTTGATATTCAACTCTTTAGCATCAAAAATCTTTCCAAGACCAAGAAGATGATTTACTATGTGAGTGAATCTTGTTTGAACCTGAGATATGTTTTATGTGGGGTTCATCTTGAACATTTCATACTCATGTATTAAGGCATACTTTCTTAATCTTCTTACTTTATTTGTACCTTTATGAGTTATCTCCAAAATCTCCCACATCTCTTTTGCACTTTTGCACTTAACAGTTCTAAAGAATTCATCAAAGGAAAGTGCAGAAGTAATCATATTCTTAGCTTTAAAATCATATTGAACAACTCTCTTTTCAGCATCTGTCATTTCATCCCATTCTTTGGGAATCATATCATTACCAACAGTTTTTATAGGAATCGCAGGACCTTTTTCTATTGCATTCCAAGCACCTGGGTCATTTGATTGAATAAAGATTTTCATTCTATTTTTCCAAAAACTGAAGTGTTCTCCTTCAAACATTGGAGGACGATTAAGGGAGACACCTTCCTTGAAGGTAATTTGTGTGGTATTCATTTTCCTTTCAACGAAAGATAGTAATCTTGAATAACACTCAAGAACCTGCTCTGATACCAATTGAAAACAATAGGAATACCCACAATAACCAAGAGGGGGAGTGAATTGGTTTAAACTTGGTCTTTTAAAATTATTTATAAAATCAGAGTCAAAGGATCTTAATCACTCTTAAACCAAGAATGCTTTTAATCAATCAAATTACTCAGCACAAGAAATCAATAGCTCAAAAAACAGAACTTGTTGAGTAATGATAATAATACCAAAAACAAATGAACAAAATGACTTGTAGAGATAGAGATAAAGAAAATCAACACAAGCAATTTATACTGGTTCACTTCTCAAGAGAAGCTACATCCAATTTCTTCTAATCAACACTAGATTAAAGTTCCACTATTATAAAATTCAGTTCTTACAAGCTTTATTTCATACACATTTTATCAACACTATATAAAGAATAGAAATCTAAAACCCTATTAGACTTCTAGTGATCAAGAACCAGAGAATACTACTCTGTTCTTCCCTAGAGAACACTACTCTAGAACAAGCTTCAAAGAACTCTTTACAATAGCATCAAATAACAAAAATTGCAAAAACGAAATTACAATTAAAGATTATGGAGAGAAACAACCTGATGATCCAATGAATATGAATGCATGTGGTTTACCAATCAGAGTTGAATGAGAAAAAAGATTTCAGAACATGCTCTCCAAAAACTTCTTTGAGAATTCTTGCCCAAGAAATCATTCAAAACCCATGAAGATTAAAGAGTACGATAAGACTTTAGTTAACCCAGAAAATCACTTTAAAAGTTTAAGAAGGCTTGTGTGTATTCAGAAATTTCGAATTATTCAAGTTATGTTTCAAGACAAGCCTCACTCATATTTATAACAACTTTTTGTAACAGACAGTAATCGATTACACGCGCCAAATAATCGATTAAAACGACTCATGTAATCGACTAAATTATCACTTAATCGATTAAAGTGTTTAAGGCTGAATTCTGGGTTTAACAACGAATAAAATAATCAATTAAACTGAGTTGTAATCGATTAAAATAGTGAAGTTTTATATCTGAAGCCTCTTGTGTAATCGATTACAATGTTTGGTAATCGATTAAGGCAGTGAAGGTTCCTTAAGAAACAAGCTTATGTAATCGATTACAATGTATGGTAATCGATTAAATTAATGAAACGTGATTTTCAAGATAGCTTGTGTAATCGATTACTGTCTATGGTAATCATTTAAATCAGTAATGCATTACTTTTGTTTTACACTATGTAATCGATTACAAATGTTAGGTAACCGATTAAAATGTTCTTCAATGCTTTTCCAAATTTAAAACTTAAGCAAATAATCAATTATATTGTTGTGTAATCAATTAAAACAGAAGGATTGCATTTTTCCAAAAACATTTCTAATTTACTTCTTTTTCAAAATAGCTTTGATTCTTTGATGAAAACACTTAAGCATGTAAATGATTATATGGATGCAAACACAAGCATCAACAGATTGGCTTCTCATACACTTCATTTTGGATTTCAATCTTCAAGGCATGTGAAAAGCTTAAAACATTCTTCGAAGTCAAAAGCTTCATTCTTCTTGTTGCTCCCCCATATCCAACAAGTGTTCCCTAACTCCTTGAAGGGGGCAGCTTTAGCATGGTATGGTATCCTCCCTGAATGGTCCATTGACAGTTTCGACACCGTTGTCGAAAAATTCAATGCACAATACGCGACCAGCCGAACTCATAGGCTGACTTCCGCTGCAGTAGCGACATTGCACCAAGCAGATGATGAACCTCTCCGTAGGTTCATGGAATGATTTGGGCAACTGACTGTTTATATCAGAAACCTCAACCCTGAGGTAGCACTACATTCTATGATTGGACAGTCTATGCTAGAAACCTTCTTCTAGCATGGACGAAATATATGAACGAACCAAAGGTTACATACAGATGGAAGAAATGTCAAAGTTCAGAAACAAAGTCTGACGGATTAGACAGAAGCGAGAGAAACACGAAGTATCTACCAAAGTCGACCCCTAGAGGTCAGACAAGAGGAAAAAGTTGCATAAGTCGCAACTTCTCCCGAGAAGACCTAGGTTTGAGAGATACACTCCCCTGACGGTCAACCAAGATACCATCATGGACGAAGCCTTCAACACGGAAGTACAGGTGACATTGCCAGCTCCCTCATCATCCATGAAACAGGGAGGATACCCTAATAGATATTGTCAATATCATCATGGCAATGGCCATAACACTGAAGATTGTTTGACCTTGAAAGATAAGATAGAAGAACTTATCCAAGCGGGGCACTTATCACAGTTTATTAAAAGACCTGATAATCCCCCAACACAAAATAGACAAGAAGGACAACAGGGGGATCGATTCAGAAACAGAGACAATGATAGATGAAGATATGGCACAAAAGATAGAGGGAGGCAAAGATAACCACAACCAAGACATGAACGTCACCCCCCTTGCCAGCAGGAAGAAGAAGCTGCTCAACATATTCGTGGTGTAATTAATACCATCGCGAGTGGCTTCTCAAATGGAGGATCATCCAGTCAATCTCGAAAGAGGCACCTGCACTTCATTCGAGACATCGATATAAACTATGTCAACGCTCTCCCACTGCGGAGTTTAACTCCTATCACATTTACTGACGCCAATTTTAAGACAATTAATCTTGTCAACCAGGAAGACCCCATGGTCGTATCCCTTATAATCGCCAACTTTAAAGTTAGAAAAGTACTCATCAATCAGGGTAGCTCCACAAATGTCTTATACCGGAAGACCTTTCAGAAATTGGAAATCTCAGTAAGCTTCATTCATCCTCACCCAGGATCACTCCTAGGCTTTGCAGGAGAAAGAGTACAAACCTTGGGCTATGTCGATCAAATGACCACTTTCGGTCAGGGTTCATTATCAAGAAGCTTTACTATCAGGTACAATATTGTAGATACTGACACATCGTACCTCGTCCTGATTGGTAGAAAAACATTGAACGAGCTCGAAGCTATTGTCTCTACGCCTCATTTTAAGATAAAATTCCCTACCATGACTAGGGAAATTGTTATTGTGAAAGCAGACCAGAAGCAGGCTAGACAATGTTACGTCGAAAGCCTTAAAGTGGTATCATATCCTCCCGACCGAAGGTCAGATAGACATCGTACCACTTTGGGGGCACCACCCAGGTCATGAACATAGACAGAGAGTTCACCCCTTATACGCTGATAGTCTACACAGCTCACCATGATGATACCTTCGACATGGACCCGCGCAATGACAACCTCGACAAAGGACAAAAATCGATCGAAGAACTAATCAAGCTGCAACTCGAGGCCAATCCCAGACACTGTACACAGCTTAGCAAAGAGTTTACCAGCCATGAGTACAGACTTATAACTGACGTACTCCGCAAGAACACATCTCTGTTCACGTGGTAACCATCTGTTATGCCAGGTATTGACCTTAGTGTCATATACCACAAGCTGGCAATATGTCCACGGGCCAAACCAATAGCATAGAAGAAGCGAAATTTGGGAGAGGAAAGGCGAAAGGCAGTGAAAGAAGAAGTACACAAATTACTTAAAGCCAACTTCATCAGAGAAGTCAGGTACTCTACCTAGGTCGCTAACGTTGTAATGGTCAAAAAAGCCAATGGCAAATGGCGTATATACACAGATTTCACAGATCTCAACAAGGCATGCCCGAAGGACGTGTACCCATTACCCAGCATCGATAGACTGGTCGATGGAGCGTCCGAATTTCAAATCTTGAGCTTCCTGTGTAAAATGAGGGAATACTTCACACTTAACCAAGAGGGGGGGTGAATTGGTTAGCCTTGGTAAATTTAAAAATTTCTTTCTTAAACAAAATATTAGAGTTTAATTGCCCTTTGGATCTTTATCACAAATCAATGATGAAACTTTATTCAAACACAATCCAAGACTTGTAATGCCTCAACAAGCAAATTAAATTTCAGAAATCACAACAAGAATTAATCAAACATGCAATAGATGAGAGAGCACAAGATTTATACTGGTTCACCTCAAAACCTATGAGGCTACATCCAGTTTCT
>PYAF01005223.1:418498-472288 GCA_007407185.1 Glycine tomentella | reverse complement strand
TTAATGCTATGACATAGCCTTTTATGTTTTCCAATCTACTTGTGGATAAATCCAATAAGATATACTATCAAACCTTTATTTCAAAATCATTTTCAAAACTTCACTTATTTTCAATTAATCATTGGTCTTTTTAAAATAAATTATCTGCTGCAAATAAAATAAATACGAATAAAATGAAAGAGTGAAGTGGTGGTTACAAAAGATATGGAAGAAGGATTTGCTACCAACAAATCACCTCTATTCAGTGGGATAAAGTATGACTATTGGAATGAGCGTATGATAGCCCATTTTGAATTGATTCATATAGATCTATGGGACATGGTGGAAAACAGAGATTTATTCCATATGATGACCAACTGATTGAGATTCCTGGAAGCCAGTGGATGAAGCAACAAAAGCTCAGATTTTTTCTAAACTCCAAGGCTCAAAATGTGATGTTGTATGCCATTTCAAAAGAAGAGTACACCAAGGTACACAAATTCAGAAGTGCCAAACAAATGTGGGAAACTTTGGCTATAACATACGAAGGCACGTCACATGTAAAGAGGAACAAACTCAGTCTCCTCACCTGTAAGTATGAACTCTTCTCCATGGAAGAAAACAAAGACATAAAATGTATGTCTAGACGTTTTCAAACTATTTTTAATGAACAAAGATCCTTAGGTAGAACTTATGATAATTATGACCACATTGACAAAATTTTAAGAAGTCTATCTAGGAAGTGGAGACCACAGGTAATAGCGTTGAGAGCCTTATAGAATCTTGATTTTATGTCTCTTGAGGAACTTGTTGGTACCCTCAAGGTTCATGAACAAGAGCTTTGTTAAGACGGAGGTCTCAAAAGATAAAAGTCTATGGCCCTCAGTAGTCAGAAGAACAAGAAAGCATAATAGTCTACAGAACAAATCTTGAGAAGTTCCTGATGACAAATCTGAAGATGAGCTATCCTTCATCTCTCACAAAATCTGCAAGATGTGGAGAAATATAAGGGGGTCCAAGTAGAGAAACTCCTCAAGAAGAATGCCCCGAGACAAAAAGGATAAACACAAAAGCCACATAGTTTGCTAAGAGTGCAAAAAGCCTGGACATTTAAAGTTTGAATGTCCAGATCTGGAGAAAAGTCAACATATGAAGAAGTTCTTTAAGACTAAAGAAAAGAAGGGTCTTATGAGCACGTGGGAAGACCTGGATGACACCTCATATGATGAAGACGATGAAGAAGCCAACATATGTTTGATGGCAGACATAACTTCTGAATTGAATCAGACCAGGAAGTGTAAAATATAGGAACACTTCACACTTAACCAAGAGAGGCGTGAATTGGTTTGGCTTGGTAAATTAAAATTTCTTAGTCAAAATCAGAGTTTCCCTTTGGATCTTTTTCACTTTTGAAACCAAGAATCTTTATTCAATCAAATGTTTAGTCCAAGGTATCCAATAGCTCAAAATTGAATTAATAAACAAGGCAAGATTATCAAGTTAAGCAGAATATAATCAAGAAAGAAATCAAGATCAAAACACACAAAATTTATACTAGTTCACTTCAAACACTATGAAGCTACATCCAGTTTTCTTCCACTCAACACTAGAATGGAGTTCCACTATTGCAATTTTCTGTTCTTACAAGTGATTACAAAGTCTCTCTTTATCCACCCTAGATAAAGTTCAGAAATCTAAAACACTATTAGATTCTTAGAGACAACCCTACTGAGAACACTACTCAGCTTAACCCCTAGAGAATCTCTATCTCTAGATTACAAGCAAGAAACCCAATTACAATAGACAATCAAATACAAGTTCACAAAAGAATTACAACCACAAAGTTTAAGGAGAGAAAACACCTGATGATCCAATGAATGATATGCTCATGAATGAATATACCAGGTTGAATGATGAAAACAAACTCAAAACATCTCTTTCCTTAACCTTTGAAAAGACTCTTCTTACTTCAAGAATCACTTAAAGACCCATAAGTTTTTTAGTGAAGACAAACACTCATAGAACCCAGAAAAATCACTAAGAATGTGTTTAGAAAGCATATGTATGCTCAGAATACGAATTGACCAAGTTTTTTTTAAAATAAGTTGAGCAAGGGTTCTATTTATAACAAACTTTCTAACCGTCAGTAATCGATTAAACATGCTCAATAATCGATTATTTCACTTATGTAATCGATTAAATCAAGTATGTAATCGATTAAAGGGTTCTATAAAAATCTGGATTGAAGCAACGAACAGAATAATCGATTATTTCGATAAGTAATCGATTAAAACAGGAAGCTTCATAAACATGAAATACACTATGTAATCGATTACGGTTTCTAGTAATCGATTAAGACAGGAAGCTTCACAAACATGAAATACACAGTGTAATCGATTACAGATTCTGGTATTCGATTAATGAAGCAAGATATGTTAAGCATAGGCATATGATGTAATCGATTACAGTCTTTGGTAATCGATTAAGACAGAGAGATGATTTTTCCTGTTTAGCCTATGTAATCGATTACAGCTCAATGGTAATCGATTAAAAGATCATCAAGGCAGTTTATACGTAATTGATTACATTGTTCTTAAAAGTTTTCCAGAAAGCACTAAGAACAACATAATCAATTATCTCGTTAAAGTAATCGATTAAATCAGTAGAAAACATATTTTTCCAAAAACCTTTGATTTAATTATGACACTTAAACATTTTATCAAAACCTTGTGAATTCTATTTCTTAAACTAATTGACTAAATGAATGATGTGAATGCAATGCACTTGGATCACCAGAAATGCTTCTTCCTTTTACATTTAATCACAAGTTATTCTTCAATACTTCAAGGCATGTTGAAAGCTAAAACCAAGCTTGATTCTTTGTCCATTATTCAAGTGATTCCTTTGAATTCAACAGGAAGATGAGGTAAATTTTGATGACCCTGAATCTCTCAGAAAAGCTTATCATGAGCTTCTATCTAACTCATTTATTCTCTGAAAAGCTTACAAAAACCTATGAAGAGATTTCAATAATCTATCCAAGGATCAAATAGATGTTTCACTGGACGAGTCCACTTAGACATGTAAAGCTTGGTTAGCTCTTAAAGTAAAAGAGTCCAAGTTATGTCTTGAGATTGAGACAAATGCCAATGAAAAAGCTACCTTTCTTCAGAACTTTTAGGAGTTGGAAAATAAACTAAAAGATCTTCAAAAGGATTTGAAGGAGCTGAATGAACTTCATAATTACCAAAAAGAACAAAGATTTGATCTTTGGAAAGAATGAGCACATGCACATAAAGATTATGAAGACCTCAAAATGAGTAAACATAACCTTTGGGTGGAATGTGAAGATCACAAGAAATCTACGAGTTTCTTGAAAAATGAGTTTCTAAAGAATCAATAATTTAAGGGTCAACCTCAAGATGTTGTCAAACTTCATGAGGAAATAAGAACCTTAAAGACTACATTATCCAAATTTGTTAATGGAACAAACAATCTTAACATACTATTAGGATAATATAGAAGTTCTTCAGACAAATCTGGAAATGGATATGGTGGGAAGGTATATGTTCATGAGCAGGACACCATTGTATGTTATTTCTGTGGAAAAACTGGACACATGATGTCTAAATGCAGAGATCGTCCTAAGAAGGGTTCACCCAATCCTTTCATGACTAACACAAAAAGACCTTAAAAGATTTGGGTTCCTAAAAAAGAATTTTTCATGTTACAGATGTCCTTGATAGAAGGAAACAAACTTCTACCATGGTACTTGGACAGTGGTTGCTCGCGACACATGACGAGAGAAAATTTCGTGTTTCGATGTCTGACTCCTATCATGGTGGAACAATCACTTTTGGAGGGAATAAAAAAAGTAGAATAATCGGTGTAGATTTACGACTAGACAATAGCTCTATAGCAACTAGCTCATCCAGATAAGACCCAGAGATAGTAGCTTCCACTTTACAAGAAGTTCAAGATGAAGTAAAAGAACCCATTAGACGCATCATGAGAATAAATCATCCAGAAAAAGTAAGATCATAGGTGATCTAACAGATCGTGTTAAAACAAGATCATGACTTAGAACACAAGGACACACTGCACTAATTTCTAAAATGGAACCCAAACATATTGACTATGCCATACAAGATGACAATTGGGTGAAAGCAATGTAAGAAGTGCTTGACCATTTTCAGAAGAATGATGTTTGGAAGCTAGTCGAACTACCAAAAGGAAAGAAAGTAGTTGGAGCAAAATAGGTCTTTCACAACAAACTGGATGAAAATGGTAAGGTTGTGAGAAACAAAGCAAGATTAGCCGCTAAAGGTTACTCACAACAAGAAGGTATAGACTGCAAAGAAACCTTTGCACCAGTTGCTCGTTTAGAGGCAATACACATTTACTTTCATTTGCATCTTATAACAATATGAAACTGTATCAAATGGACGTAAAAAATGCATTTCTAAATGGCTTAATCCAAGAGGAAGTTTATGTTGAACAACCTCCTAGATTTGAAAGTGAAACCTTTCCTCAACATGTTTTTAAACTTAACAAAGCCCTATATGGACCTAAACAAGTTCCTAGAGCTTGATATGAAAAATTGAGTACATTTCTTATAATACCCTGAGACCTGGCGCGGTTGGCGCTGGATTTCGCGCGGTTAGCGCCAGGTCCTTTTGTGAGAAAACTGTATTTGAAGTGCGGCGCGATCAGCGCCAGGGTTCACGCGATCAGCGCCAGACTTACTGGAAGTTGGCGCTGATGGCGCCAGGTCAGCGCTGAGAGCGCCAGATGCTTTGGAAGTTGACGCATGGAGCGCCAAAGTGGCGCTAGGGGCGCCACCAGTTTTCCAGCCCACGCGGATGGCACCATGGGTGGCGTTGGTGATGCGGGAAGTGGTCTGGAAAGCCCAATTCCCCTGGTTTTCCATGCGACCAGTGCCAGGTGTGGCACGGGTGGCGCCACAGCCTCTGGAAGTTGGCGCTGGTGGCGCCAAGGGCGCCAAAGTCTTTGGTTTGCCGCGCGGTTGGCGCGAGAGTGGCGCTGGTGGTGCTACGGCCACCGCCATTATGGCCCGGATGGCGCCAGAGGTGGCACGGGTCGCGCCAGACCTCTGGTAAGCCACCTATATAAAGGCAAATCGCGATTTTAGAGGAAAAATCACTGTTCCTCTTCTTCCCTGAGCTTAGACCACCATTGATGCACCTTAGGAGCTTCATATCTTCATTATAAGACATTAAAACACCTCCTAATCACTTCTAAGCTTGACTAGAACCAATTAGAAGCTAAATTTCAGCCTAACTCTCTAGAGAATCCCAACCCCTGAGTTCTTGAGAGAGAGCTGAGCTTTGGAGGAAAAAGAAGCTGGTTCAAGGACACTAGAGCCAAGAGAAAGACTTCTCCGGCCTTTCTTGATTGCATTGAGGTAAGAAACTCACGTCCTGACCGTTTGA
Source organism: Glycine tomentella (assembly GCA_007407185.1). NCBI lineage: Eukaryota > Viridiplantae > Streptophyta > Magnoliopsida > Fabales > Fabaceae > Glycine > Glycine tomentella. The sequence goes on along the minus strand of PYAF01005223.1, from coordinate 466,856 downwards.
TTCTTAGAATGGGGATTGGGTGAATAGTAACCAAGTGATGATAGGGCTGAAATTAGGCTTAGGTTCTTTAGAAATGTGTAGTCAGGAGGTTGTTCTGAGTAATATGGAACTTTGAAACTGAATTTGTGATGAAGTTTGGGTCTGGCTCTGGAGGGGAAGGAAGTGTGTGTGAATGGGAGGTATTGTGGCCTGAATTAATGTACATACTTTTACAAAAGATATCCATAAGACCAAATAAACGGTAAAAACATAATAATACTCTTGTTTTGGCTGAGTTGAACCAATGTTGGTTCTTGACTTTGATTAAGCCTGAAATTGAGTTGTACAGAGTCTTAAGAAGACTCTAAGGCCTTTGTTAGACTAAGGCAGACCATTGAGGGTCAATGGATGGCCTAGTAGAAGCTGGGCTAATATTAACCTTAAGTTAGAAGACATGGATTGATAGAGGAAGGAAAAACATTTCCTTTCATATAAGCGGTTGAAAACAGTTACTGGTGCTTTGATTCATGCCTATTGTAGGGCGTGAAGCACATATCACTGGTAGAGATCACTACGAGACTAGGAGAGCTGATTCTGAGCTGAGACCAGGTAAGCTCAGTGTTCTTGGGGATTGTTTCCCCTGCTGGTGTTCACTATACCCACATTGGGTGTTTGCTTGATATAACTTGTATGCTGATGCTTTATTACTGAAATATGTGTTGAATATTGATGAAATGTTTTGATGGCATGCTGGCAACTAAATGCTAGATGAACCCTGAGATGGAATTTATTTGTGCTGGTTACACTGAGATAATGTATATTGTGTCGATTATAATGATGGTATCGATTACACTAGTATAGTGTATGCTTGTCTGGTTTTTATATGAAATGATTGTGATATGATTGTATGAAATCTACTGGCCAGTAGACTAAGGAACTATGGACCCTTTGGGAATGTACCCACTCGGTGGATGATCTCCCTTTGGATAATCCATAGGCGTCCATGTAAATCCTGAGTAGATGTGCCTTTAAGTAGATGATCCTATTCAGGTATTGGGCGGCAAGTCCTGAGTAGATGTGCCTTTCAGTAGATGATCCTACTCGGGCATGAGTCCTAAATAGATGTGCCCTTCAGTGGATGATCCTATTCAGGCAAATCGTGTTGCTTGCATGTGTTGGTTTTGGGCTGCTTTGTGTATGCAGCATGTTTATATAGGCTGTGATGATTGATTATTTGATGTTTTCTGTTACAATATATATTTATATGTTGAGATGTTGGAAAGTGAACCAGGGGGAGGAAAGACCTCCAAGAACCTTGAGTTTACTGAGATGATTATCTCACCCCTATTTGGGGCTATGTTGCAGGAGTTGAAGCAGAGGTTACTGAGAAATCCCAAGGCAAAAGGCCTGAGCTGGGATAGAGAAGTGAAGAACCCTAGGCTTAGAAGACCGAGCTTGTTGGCTCACATTTGTTTATTTTGTCTGTATTTTGATTCCTAGGGAAAATTTGTATAGTTTTGAGAACTATGTATCTTGTAAAAGATAGAGATTCACCATATATGTATATTATGTGTATTTATATTGGATTCAGGCTTCCTTTATTATTATTTCCATACTTGCTGCGTTACTCTGATATTCTGATTGATATTCTGATAATGTTAATACGCCGGGTGCATACGGGGTATTACATTTCTCTTGAAAAATGGCTTTAAATGAGGAAAGGTTGACAACTTTCTTTTGCAAAAACTATTATTCTCAGTTTTTATTAGTACAAGTGTATGTAGACAATACCATTTTTGGTGCTACTAATGAAATGTTCTGTGAAGATTTTTCTAAGTTGGTGCAGACTGAATTCAAAATGAGTATGATGGGAGAGCTGAAATTCTTTCTTGGATTGCAAATAAAACAAATACCCCAAGACATCTACATTCACCAAACCAAGTATATGAAAGAATTATTAAAGAAATTCAACAACAGTGATGCAAAAGAGATGAAGACTCCTATGCATTCCACTACATACCTTATATTGGACGAGGAATCAACGAATGTGGACGGGACTCAGTACAGAGGAATGGTTGGTTCACTACTCTATCTCACTGCATCCAGGTCTAATATTATGTTCAATGTTTGTTTATGTGCAAGATTTCAAAAAGAGCCAAGGAAAGTTCACCTAACTGCAGTTAAACATATATTCAAATTTGGAATTCCTAAGCTTGGTCTTATGTTCAAAAAAAGATAAAGTTTTAGACTCACAAGCTATTGTGATGCAAACTATGTTGGTGATAAAGTCGAAAGAAAAAGCACAAGTGAAAGCTGTCACTTTAAGATGGCAACTTAGTAACTTGGATATGCAAGAAGCAAGGCTCAACTACATTGTCCACTGCTGAAGTGGAGTACATGTCAGCAACAAGTTGTTTCGCTAAACTTCTGTGGATAAAAAACCAGGTTGAAGACTACAGTTTCTATGAGAGTAAAATTCCTATCTTTCACGACAATAGAGCTACTATAAGTCTTTCAAAAAATCCAACATTGTATTCTAGAGGAAAACATATAGAAATTAAACATCATTTTATAAAAGATCATGTTCAAAATGGGACAATGGACTTACAGTTTGTACCTACTCATGATCAGCTTATTGATATTTTTACAAAAGCATTAATATAATGACTAAGGTTAAAAAAAAATTTGGTAGAGGCCTCTGGTTCTCGGCGCGAATAGTGCCAGATGTGGCGCTAGTAGTGCCAGATGCGGCGCCAGTAGCGCCAGGGTGGTGCCAGTAGCGCCAGACGTGGCGCCATTAGCGCTAGAGTCCACCAGATGACCAATTTTCACTGGAATCTGGCGTGGTTAGCGCCAGAGTGGCACGATTAGCGCAGGAATGCGAGCTGGATCACTATAAAAGGCCCATTTGAACGTTTTGTGAGCCAAAACTTCATTCTCCTTCTTTCTCTGGATTCTGCCATTAATGAACTAGAGAAACTTCATAGCTACCCAACCATTGACCAAAACCCTTCAAATCTAACAAGAAAGTTGAAAGGAACTACTCAATAAGTTAGATTCCAACATCAGTTTTCCTTGAAAACCATCAAACAGAGAGATCAAGTTCTCTAGGGAACTTCACAAAGTTTGATTCTGAGGAGAAAAGAAGACGTTTTAAGGACGTTCAAGCTTGGAGAAGCTATCCTCTAGCCTTCCTCATCCTAAAGGTAAGAAACACAAGTTTTACCAATTATTTAAGAATTTGTTCTGGAGATGAATAGTGACCCATTTGAGTTAGAGCTGAAATTAGACTTGGGTTCTTTGGAAAAGTATGCATAGGAGGTTGTTCTGATGAAGGTTTAACCTTGAAGTATGATTTTTATGGACTTTGGAATTTGTTTCTGAGAAATGTATGTGTTGGAAGAATGTTGGTTAGATTGATGATATTATGATGTGTATGAGCCTTGGTGCCTTCACAAGATGTGTTAAGAAGACCATATAAATGGTGAAAATGTGTTGAAGTAACTGTTTTAGCCACCTTGATAATTATAGAAATGTGGCATGGATAAAGCATTGAATTCTTTGATTGGTTGATGCAGAGTCTTTGGGAGACTCTAGTTCCTTGGTTAGGCCGTGATAGATCCTGTTGAGGGTCTGTAAGTCACCAATTAGGTGACTAGTCCTTATAACTTAGAAAAAGAGATTTAAATGGAAAACAATAGCATTTCTTTTCATTCTAACGGTTGAGAACCGTTATTGATTGTTTGTATGCCTTAGGTAGGGGGTGATACAAAGGTTACTAGTGGTTGTGACCACGAGGCCGGGAGAACTGGTGTAGCACTTAGAGCAGGTAAGCTCTTTATTCTTGGGAGTGTTTCCCGTTGAATGTGTTCCACCATACTCCAAGGGAGTGATGGTTATGTATGTCATAATGCATGTGTATTGAAATTGTGTGTTACTGCTTTTTATTGAGAACATGTATATGATGTACACTGTGATAATATGTGTGTGATTGATGAGATTTTCTGGCCAGTAGAATAGTCTAAATATGGACTTTCCTTGGAGCCAAAGTAATGTGGAATAACTCCTTGTGGTCAATGATATAAAAACCTGAGAGAATGTACCCGTCGCGGATGATCTCTCTTGGAAGAGCCATATATGTCTATGTTATGTTATATATATATATATATATGCTATATCTGTGTTGCATTCTTGATGTTGGTAGCGCCCAACGGAATGGCACCTGTGTTGTGATATAAATGTGATGTATTTTATGAGAGCCATGATGGCTAGATGGTGTGATGCCAATTTTGATGTTATATGTCATGGAAATGAACTAGGGGGAGGAGAGACCTCTAAGAACCCTGAGTTTACTAAGATTGTATCTCACCCCGCATGTGGGGATTATATTTTGCAGGTGATGCTCAGCGAGCGGAATAGTGGATCCCAGGGCAAGAGGCCCGAGTAAGGATATGGTTCTGTGTGAACCTTAGGCATATTATTTTGAGAGCATGTTGGTTCATTATTTTGGTATGCTTGTATTTTGTACCCCTGAGGGGAAGGTGCACAGTTGATGTACATTAGGTATATGTTGTATATCTTGAGAGATAGTGATGTATGTTGAGAGGACAGGGTATAGGATACCTTATTTTGTACAACCATTGTCGAGATATATGCATATGGCTTATTTGGTCCTCCAGTTGTATAATGTAAGTATTTACCATACATAATGTAAATATGATATTGTTTTTGACGTATGATGATGTCATTTTGTTTTTGCTTCCGAATTAATTATCTTAAATTAATTGCTACGCTTAACGACCATAAATGAATGTTAATGAACCAGATGCGTACAGGACGTTACAATTAACTAAAGAAAGGTTGATTCTATTAAGAAGTCAACTTGGAATGATCTTTGTTAATGATTGACTTCATCTCTATTTGTCATCCACTGGTGCATCTAAGGACACATCGTCCACTGGACCATAACACACGCTTACAACGTTCAATATATGGACGACATAACATGCATTTTATTTTTATATGTAAAACGTAGCATTTTCATTGTGAAACATTGTAACTCTTTATGCTGAGTCAGTTTTGGAAAACGGGCCTAATGATTGTTTCAAAAAAGCCAAAAAGCCCACTATAAAGCCTTATTATGGTGAAATTCTTGGCATTACACACTTTTTGAAAACACTTCAACTTTTTCTTTAAGAATTAAAATATAGCTCTCATCTCTCTACAATGGCCTTTGCAAACACCTCTGCCACTGAGAAGTCCCAACCATGGAAATCACCACCATTCACATAGATAATGAGCCATCCATCCATGTAGAACACTTTTTTGACATTCAAGAACTCGAAAAGTGGGTCTAAAGCTCAATGAAACACTACTATTTTGTAGTGCCAGACACTTCTTCAATGAACAACAAACCATTTACCCTGAGCTCATTCGAACCTTCTGGAGACATGCTGAGTTTGTCAACAAGAAAACTATCGCTTCAAAGGTTTTGGTAGTGAAGGTTGTATTGTCCTACGACACTATTGCTAAGTGATATGATCCAGCAAGGGTCAAATGACTTTAAATATCTTTTGTAATGGATGACAAGTCCAATGACCAAAGCAAGACCAAAAAGACTAAGAAGGCTTTCCAAAACTTAGTCATGCAAGTGCCTAAACCAAGCATTGTCTCATTTATAGAACTTGAAGACAAATTTAGCAAACTTAAAGACAATAATTTGAATAGCACAATCAGGCAAGAGTTTATATTCAAGATGAAACTATAGGATGGAATTTATTTGGATGGATTACATAGCTTTTGTTCTAAAGAACTAATTCAACATTGTCTCATTGTCGTATTTTATTTTTATCTAATAAGTTCAGATGACTGTTGACATCAAGGCGATCCGTCCTGTTTTCTTGTTCATATCACTAAGGCAACACGATGTCTATGTGAGGGTAGTACTTACCAGGAGGGCTGGAAGAAGAACTATGACTTTCATGTCACAAGAGCCCTCTACAGGGATAATGCTGATAAGGCATGTGACCAGAAGACAATTGTATACAACCTATTTGTGAGAAGGCAAAGATATGGACTAACATTTTGAACAAAAGTGTTCTCCATAAAGCAAGTTCCAAAACAATACCTTTCCAATCTCTACAAGTTTGTGCTATTCCACTTGATGGAGAACCTTTCATTTGACTTTCCACACAAAATATATATCAACATGTTGGAGGAACCTGAAGGGCTTAGGTGGTCTGGATGACATCTACTATGCAACTCTCATCAACAAGCTCCTGTGGGATAAAAAAAATATACCATGTTTTCAACAAGATGGATGAGGATTCTAAGAACACCCTGATAGTCAAGGGCTCAGTGGTTTCTAAATAACAAAACTTTAGCAAGACTAACCTGGAAGCTATGGAGGTTACTTTAGAACAAAGCTTGAAGGAGACTCCTGAAGTGGATGTGGATGCCATCAACAAGAGGAAATAGAAAAGATTGGCCAAGGCCATTGCTGATTAAGACCAAGGTCTGAATAACTTTGGTATTTCAAGAAAGATTCAGAAGATAATAGCTAAGCAACAAAAAAGAAAAAAGACCAGAAAACAATCTCGAAAGGATGATGAAGAAAAAGAGCTTATTGCCAAGGAGCACAAGATTAAAAGAAGATATGAATCTGTTGCGTCTGCTCCTGCACAAAGGTTTAGTGTGAGTGGCCTTGCAGAAGAGGAAAACAACTTCTCTAAATGCCCCTACACAAAAATGGCAAAGAAAGCCCAACTAGTCTCTGAGCCCCGGGCATTTGTTATCCCCTCTGTTATTCCAAGACACATTAAAATGAGGGCGACCAAGGCTAACCCAAAGATTGGTGGTAAAGAATGGACATTTTACTTTACTGGAAAGAAGGAAGATCCAGCCTCTTCATCATCAGATAGTAAGTCCATCGATGATACTCCTATCTTGCCCATCTGCAAGCATGCACCGTCCACCCTATCGCGTCTACCTCCATCTCCTCTGCATCTAGAGAGATTCAGAAGGGCTGCTCCAAGGGAACCATTAACCGATGCTCAGAGGTTTCGTCTAGCATTCATTAACAATAATCCTACACCTGTGTCCCCTTCTTCTGAAGTGTTATTTTCTGAACCTGTGGTTAGGGAATTAAATACCTTTTCAAGCACTTGTCTGGACACAATATGACTATGTGCACACTCTATCTGACGCCTTTAAGGCATTATCATCAGATGCCATAGTTCATCTTCGGCCTCCACAATGGACTCGTCTAGTGCAACCAAACATTGTTAATATGTTTCCCTACTAGTTGGCACCTGGAACTCAGCAATGAGTTCGACCTTCCACCGAAGTGACCCCTACTCAAGCTTGGCATAGTATGCAGCAGCTAAAAGACAAGAAGATCTCTCAAAGATGCATCTCTTAGGAACTATTTGCCAAACAAAGAAGGGACCCTTCGCAAAAAGTGGAACCTTCCAAGGTAGAGTTTAAGAAAAAGGTGCACTTGTGGATGCTGATGTATGTCTAACCTCATTAGACATTGATTTCCCTAATCTACCTTGCAATGAAACTCAATCTTCAGGAATTCTTCAAGAATTCAAACTCTTACTCATGAATTTGAAGCAAAAGCGGCATGAATGAGCTTCAAGGAATTAAGCAATGGAGGATGGATTGAGACAAGGAATGAAGATGGATGATGCCAAGGAGAAGCTCTCCAATGAGTCTAGAAAGAATTGACACAATAGCTTTGAGAAACCATTGATAAGATCCAAGAAGTTCTTGCACTAGAACAACAGAGAAACTCTCAAGAAAATTAAGCTTTCTTATTGATTTAACCAAAAGTCCCTTACATTTCATTTTTGTTGGCTTTATATAGCCAAGGTCCTAAAAGCTTGTACTGTAAGCTACCTAAGCTAAATGCAAGTGGAATGAAATGGCAAGTGAAATGAAGCTTGAGGTGCAAGCTAAAGAAGCTTGAGGTGCCAGCTAAATAAGCTTGAGGTGCCAGTTAATGAATCTTGAGGTGCAAGGTAATGAAGCTTGAGGCAAGGTATTCACTTAATGACTCATGGCTGAGCTAGCCCTGTGCAAATTACATTTTACTAACTTACGTAGGTGCTAAAAAATTACATACCAGTGCACCTACACTTATTAAACAATTTCTAGTAAAGGCCTATTTATTGCCACTACAATTGCCGCTAAAAGGTGTTGGAATTAAATTCAACTTGAGTTGGTGTGCTTCTTCATGCTTGTCTTAAAGGTGCAAGTTAGCTTTGATGTGCTCTTGAAGGGCTTGAGTTCTAGCTCTTGTCATGGGTCCCCTAAAGCTAACCAAAGGAAGCTCTACAAGTTCTCCTCCTTAGAAGATTGCATGAACAAATGTACTTGCAAGATCAAGCCACAATGTACCCTCATGGTCTACACATCTCAAGGGTGATTGACATCAAGATGGTTGCTGATAGAGTTTGTTTGCATCTACCAGTGTGGGATGATGCAAAGAAAAAAGATTCAAGCTTTATTATTAAGAAGAAATGCCTATAAGGAAAATGAAGGTGGAGATTGTCAACTTCACCTGCAATTAGAGCTCATTGTTTAATGGAAACCAACTATTTTGCACTTTAGACGCTCATGATGCTAGGACCTTTTGGAGTCAGATCATGTGGATGGACACTTAAAAAGCCTCCACTTTTGGCTATGATGGAAGTGACAATGTTGTGCACGTCAACATTATTCAGGTGTCTAAGTCTTGTTAGGAAGTATCACTTTGATGACGCTTGCGTCTGCTTTACCAAAGATGCTGATAGTCACTCTTTCATACAACGTCTTTTCAAGATTCCAACCATTCAGTAAGAGGGGACCTACAACTTGAAAAAGATGACAGAAGCACAAATGATAGCTCATGTGACTCAGCTCCATGAAGCTCCACAGAAGAAGAAAGTTGAAGAAGAAGCTACTGCTGTTGCTGAGAAGGAGATTGATGCCTCAGTCCAAGTTAAAGCATTTGCTAAAGCTGTGGATGACGCCATTGTGCGTGGCATCATCATTGATCTTACAAACACTGGTGTCATGGACGAAACTCCTAAGGCATTCAATGCAACTATGGTTGAGGAAGTTGATCAACATATTCAAGACCCTACATCCAAGTAGTCTACAACTTCAAATGAGGCCACTTCTCGAGATAAGGGCGAACATGATGTTGTTATTGTTTATTCCACCAGTTTTGGCCGTACTCCAGTCAACTATGCACAACCCGCCACCATCACCTATGATCAGGTCCAAGATATGATGGCCCAAGCAATAGGGTATTTTGCCAAATGCCAACGCCAAGCCATTGTGCGTGGGTTCATCATTGATCTTACAAATACTGGTGTCATGGATGAAACTCCTGAGGTATCCAATGTAGCTATGGTTGATGACATTGAACCACATATTCAAGACCTTGCATCCAAGTAGTCTACAACTTTAAATGAGGCCACTTCTCGAGATAAGGGCGAACATGATGTTGTTATTTTTTGTTCCACCGATTTCGGCTCCACTCCACTTAACTTTGCACAACCCACCACCTTCACCTGTGATCAGCTCCAAGATATGATGGGCTAAGCCATGGGGTCCTTTGCTAAACGCCAATACCAAGAGAATGAGCAATTCTGGCTCTCTATGCAGAATGCTTTTTCCAATCATTTCTCCAATGTCAGTGTTATCCTATTGCAAAACATTCAACACGCTCAAATGTCTATGCTTGGAGCTGTTGTTGCACCTACACCTGTTCCTCAACCACCATCTATAATTGCATCCCTTGACCCTCCACCACCACCCTTAGCTCTGATACCACCACCTTCTCCATCTTCACTACCACCTTTTCAACCTCCACCACCATCGCCTTCTCAAGACTAACAATGTTGTTCTTTAATCTTTCTATCTTCAAACCTATTTTTGCTTATGACAAAAGGAGGAGAACTAGAAATTTTGATTGTAATTAAGAACAAACCTTCTATAATAAAAGTGGTCTTGAAGTATTTTCATATATGTTCTATTTTTAGTGTCATCTGTTATTATTCCGCTCTACATTTATCATTTTTAATATATGTCATTTTCTTGCCATGATTGAACTCAAGGGGAGTAGTTTAACTGCATTACATTCTTAAAACTCTAATTGTAACATCCTGAAATTTTAATAACTGCAAATGTATGGTCAAAATGTTTCTTACAAAACTATTTGATGTGAGTGTTAGGTTATGTGAGATTTGATTGGCCTATATTTAAATTATTTGTGTGAAATATTAATTAGAGATATTACAAAAATGTTTGAAGAGAAATGACCATATTACCCTTCCCTTGAAACAGAAATTACAGAAATGCCCTTGAGGTGAAAATGACGATAATGCCCTTGGATATTTTTGGTTAGATATTTTAAAATGGAAGTTACAAAAATACCCTTGAGCCAAAATTACACAAATACCCTTAGATATTTTGTTGAGATATTTTATAGTGAAAATTACAATCATACCCCTAGGATGAGTGACAAATTACCATAGTACCCTTGAGGCTAAAATTACCAAGACACCATTTGATATTTTGTGAAAGCTTGATGAAATTACAAAGTGCCCTTGGATGACAGATTACCAAAATACTTTTAGTGATAAAAAGTCTCAGAATAGAATTTCTATAAATTTTATACGGTCATAACTTTGAAATTTTATCCAGGAGAATTCAAGCATCAGAAAAATATGAAAAATGATAAATAGAATATGTGGAATTTTCTATTAATTGTAGGATGAATAGACTTATTCAATAAGATGGTTTAGTAATTTTGATGGACATAAGCAGAACGAACTAATTAGAATTAAGATAATAGTAGTCTTGTGTGTAAGGTTTGTGTAACACTCTGTGTGGACTGCTTGTGAGCTATCTATACTGTAATAGAAGTCAGTTTCTGGAAATCTATAGAGTTCTATTATTTAATATTATCCTTAGGTAGAAGAGTTCGAATTGAACTTTGCTTCTCTGGTAGAAAAATTCAAATTGAACTTTACTTCCTCTTAGGGAATGCCATGTGTGAAGTCATATTGGAATTGAATTCCTCTTCTTCATAAAAGGTGACATGTGGACACAAGGAGAATCGTATAATTTTCTTCTCTTTAAGAAAATGAAAACATGATATAGAAGGAGGAAAGAAAGATAAAAATCTTCCCCTTAGCTAAAGAAAGTTCACATGAAGAAGAGAAGAAAAGGGCTAAGAAATCATATGCTTTGAAAAATATTTCTACAAGATAACATGAAAGGAAGAAAATCTTCTCTTCCTTCATTGTAGGCCACGTGAAAATGGAAAAAGAAGGAGAAGCATGATGACTTAGACAAGTGGAGGGACACTTGTAAAGAAGACATACTGACTTAGAAGATTTTTTTGTATAAAGTAAACGAGTAATTATGAACTTAGTTAGGATGGAATGGAATGATATGAAACTAAGTTCTAATGGAACCAAATGGGAATAACTAGCTAGAAAGGGTAGAAATGTCCTTGAATATTTTATTATTTTTCAAACTCTATATAAAGGGAGGAAGGCCTTAAGTGGAAGTCACATTCAAGACTCAATTCTTCCACCTATTCCACGTGAAACCACTCCTTCATTTCACTTTCATCCTTTCATTTTCAAAGCATAAAGAGACCCCACTTCCTTGAAGAATCACATGTAGAAGCTAGTACCATTAGGAAGAGATAGACAAGCTTCATAAGAGGTTATAAGGTATGTATAGGGAAGCTTTATGATAAAGATAGTTTAAGTATTATTTTATGATAAAGGTGGTTTAAGTGTTGCTTATGTTTGAATAAATGCTTGAAGTTCTGTGTAGTATGACTTATATCTGAGAAATTGTTGGACTTGAATTATAGTTACATGATTGAGTGTTTGAATGAAGTTTTATGTGTTGTTAAGTGTTTTTATGAATCTCTGTACATGAATGATATGTTGTGTACTTGAATAACAAGCTGAGTTCTGTACTTGATTGATGTTGAATTTCTGAATAAAGTATATGAGACAATGATTGAAAACTGATGTTGAAAATTAAATGACTGAGTTATGTATAAGTCTCATGTGTCTCATAAGAATTGCCTCAAAGTGGAGGTGTGTATAAGAGTTGCCTCAGAATGGGGGTGTGCCTCAGAGTGGAGGTGTGTCAGATAGTTACAAGAACTGAGTCTGTGCGTTTAGACAAGAGAAGTCTGAGCTGGGGGGTGACTCTTACGATGGGGAAATCACGCCACCCATGATGATCACATGAAGTGTGGGTGAGAATCCTGTTGCAACACCGGGAGATCCTGACTGGTCGGATCAGTTCTGGACCACTAGGATGGGGCTATCTTGACAGTTGGTACCAAATAATAAGAGTTCAAGAGAATCATGCATCACGATAAGAGTCTAAGAGAATTATACATCATATAGAAATTTTGAGGATGTTGTTATAAATATCTGCCTATTGAATATATTTTGTTGCTTAAATTATGTTTATCATAAACTTATTTTGTATTTTGTGTCTGTGGTTGACACCTGCTATAACCTTGATTTTATTCGGGCGAGCAGATGAACAACAAAGAGAGACCACTAGCTGTTTACAAGAAGAGGATTTTGTTTGAAGATGATATGTTTGAAGATGTATTCTTTTGTTACAGAGTATTTTGAATTAATTGTACTATGTAATAGAACCAGTGTCAGTTTGTAATCTTATTATATATATTACTTCAAATTTATAAATATTACTCAATAATGAAATTTTCTTGGAGTATTAGTTAGTTATTGGCAAAATTTTGTTATATTCAGTTGAGTGCTTTTAAGAAAATTGAAAAGAATTTTTCATTAAAAATCAATAATAATAAGATGGTAAGTTGAGGCGTTACACTGATTATATCTAAAAATCAAAATTTGTATTGTTTGTCATCATCAAAAAGGAGATATTGCATCCACCTTGGATGTTGATGCGTAACAATAAGTATAAATGATTGATAATCTAATGAGTTTTGACAAGTGGACAAGATCTTTTTGTTAAAGGAATTTACAACATGCAGTATTTTCCACAACTATAGAAAGTATGCTCTATTTTAAACTAGCGTCAAACACACTATATCCAATGAGCGTCCAACCTTATGTAAATTTGTATAACACACTGTCTTAAGGTAAACTTGTGTGTACAGTCTCAAAGTTTGGGATGACAAAAAAGGGAAGTGCACGTGTACTGTTTTATTCAAATTCTATTTGTCTCTCTTAATTTTGAATAACTAACGTTTGAATTTAAGAAAATGATAGTATAGACGAGAATTGAAGGTTTCCATAGAATATTCCCTTAAAATTCGCTTTCGCCATGACCAAAAAACACATGGCGCTTTCTGTACTATGGATAAATCCTATCCATTTAGAGGTTGACACGTTGCCTTATTCTTCAGTGTGAGACAACGATCCTTTGAAGATATCAATGTTGATCCCATAACTTATCTTTCTCTAAGGTCTATAAAAGGTTGTCTCCCTCAATGAAGTAATTGACAAAAAAAGAAAGAATGAGAGCACAAGAAAATACATGAAGCAAAACTTTGCTAAAATCACTAGACTATTATACACAATTTTCATTAGTTTATATTTTACGAAGCAAAATTATTATGTATTTGTGCTTAACTGTATATTCACTCTTTGAGTGTTAAGAATATTTGTATTCATTCAAACATTTGTTTGTGAAAGCTAGGAGTAGCTTAGTGTTAAAATATACTTGGGTTCTTAGATTTAGGGGGAGTCTAAGAAGGTAATAGAAGTGGTGTTAAGAATACTTGTAAAGCCAGGAGTGGCAAGTTAGAATACTCTTTTTTTAATTAAGTTTTGATTAGTGGAACCTTTTACTTATGAGTAAAGGAGAACTGGATGTAGCTCAAGTTGAGCGAACCACTATAAACTAAGTGTTTATACTTCTGTCCATAACAGGTTACTAAGCATTCTTATTACATCTTCTATCACCTTTTAACATCAACTGTTTTATTTGACAAAATGTTTTTCAAGAACCCTTTTATCTGTCACTGGATGACCATATTGTTTTTCATTATATATATGTTTTATCCTTAGTGGATGACTAGTGTTTTAACACATTATCTTTTATAACGCAAAAAGTTTATATATTTGATATACACACTATTCAAACCCTCTCCCTTTTATTGTGTTTTTTGTAGTTTCAGGCATCCACCTCTCATACAAATAATAATCACACACTACATGTCACACTTATTTCAATATACATAAAATCATGTTCATAGTCAAAAGGAACAACTTTCCCAAACATAATTCAATCAAAATCATCCTTAAGAATTCTTGACCAAGTAGTACACTATTCAATCCATCTGAATTCTATATCATTTTTCTATTCTAACAATTATTTGTTAACACCTATAATTCGTATATCATTTCTTAAATTCTTGGGGTATTACCTTTTTTATTTAGTTTTATGCTCCTATGACCTTTGTACAATGTACATGATATATGTAGTTGTACTCACTCAATGAAGCTTATTCCTATCTTGTTTGAAAGATAAGACAATTATCTACAACTTCTATTTTTACCTCGAAAGCTAGTTTAATTGTCTACTATGCCTAAAATTTGGAAGAACACGAGCTAATTGCACAATCCTGACAGCTTGACCTCAGTTCACTAATTGTTCTATATGGAGAGTTCCAGAAGTCCAAATTAAGTAAGGTCAACGTCATTTGCTAGCTAACATATAGGGGTGAATTTCTTATGGAGACACATAAGTCTAGTTCAGTAATCTTTATAACTCGTTTTTCACATTAACATCATGTTTTTGTTGATTTCCATATTGTTCTCCTAAACTAAGATAAGATATCTAGTTCCTAAGATATGATAAAAATACTTACACCAAAACTATAGAAGAAAATAACTTAGAAATGATAAAGCAAAACACTCACTTGGGAAGCACCCCCACGAACTTGGTGGCTTCATCCACCACGATCCCCCTAATTCTTAACTAAGGCTAAAACATGGATGTGATTTAAGACATAGACCCAAGCTACCTATATGCCCCGAGTTTGAAAACTCTAAGGGGAAGATAAAAATATTAACTATGAAGGGCTTCGCGCATAATGCTAAGCCCACTTTATTCTTTGGTGCTTTTAAGGCTTGGCGATCTTCTCTATATATAAGGGAAGAAATGGTTTGATGATGTTATTTTGCCTGATGTGGGACTTATGGTATTTCATGATCAAGTAGCCTACTTCAGAGCCGATTTTCTCTAAGATAGAAGTGTACTTTGGTTTACAAGGTGTAGGGATGAATTGTATCTTTTTCAACAAGTTTTCTAACGACACAAATAACAGCTTAAATGGACAACTAGAACTTAAGATACAATGTAGTCTTTCTAGGGTTTTCATCGTACAATTAACACTAAACTTAGACAAATTTTCAAATATTCTAATTATAAGAACTTAATCTAAAACTCTTCTACCATCAAATATAATAATTATAACACTGATTAAGCATTTTTAGTTAAGTATTTTTCTATTCTTTTTAGCTTATTTGACTTCTCTTGGACTCTTATTATCTCACTTTAACTCAATTTTGGTCTTAGGAAAATAATTGAGCTTAATTGATAATTGTTGCTTATTTTCGAATTTTGTGCCTACTTGACCTATCTTCCTTGTGCAGGACCTAGAGGATTCTACAAAACTCCAAATGGAGCATATGGTAGTCTCCTCGAAAGGTAAGGAAAAGAGCTACAATTTGTTAGATATAAGCATGGGCCAATTCTTCTGGTTTGAGTGTCATTTTAGCTTGGAAGTCAGAACCTCTACACTTGAGCTTTGGGCTACAAAATTGGGCTTTGATTTATGTAATTAGCTAAACTAGTTAGATTAGATGGGCCTAATAAGAGCCCATCTCTTCCTTCTGTTCAGTTAGAATATATTAGTGTAGTTATTTAGTTAGTTACTTCATTTTGTACAAATAGATTTTAGAAACTTCTTGTGCAAGTTTTTAGATCAAACTTTTTTCTCTCTTTTTCTCTCAACTGTTCTTCATTGTTCTTTTTCCTTTCATCTCTGTTCTTATCTTTTCTTGCACAAATTTTGTGGCTCTTCCACTAATGATGATCAGGGAAGGCTAAACAATAAATCAATCCAAGGATCTAGTCAAAGCAAAGAGAATTTGAGTTCTGATTTGGTATTTCAATTTCTATGTGAATGTTTATCTTCTTCAATCCTATTTTTGATCTTCATGATGATAAATGTGCCTAGCACTGAAAATGGATTAGGTTATGGATTCATTTTCTAATTTCGAATTTTAGTCACAGATTGTTTGGATGATATTATTAGCTATAGGGGAAGCTGAAAAAGGATCAACACAAGGATAAGCCATGTGTCTTAAATAGATTTTAGCTTTTTACATGCCATTTAATTGAAGGCATTGTAATTTGTTAAGTTGTTTAAGAGCCTCATCTTATGATCCCTTGCATTGCATAAACATGATCATTAGCATGCATACATGATTTGTGAAAAGCATAAAGGTTTTCATGTTTGCATAAAGAAGCAAATTTCTCAAGGTTAAGTTTTGGAAAATCACATTGTGCACTGACTTAATCGATTACCAGCATTGGTAATCTATTACTTAAGCCATGAAGAACTAATTAATTAATTACAAGGAAATGGTAATCGATTACACAGTACAAAACACAGAATATGTCTCCCTGGGTTAATCGATTACCATCTAATCGTAATCGATTATACTAGCATTTTTTAAAACAGAGACTGTTTATAGTAATCGATTACATATCAGTTTAATCGATTACATTGCTCATATATCTTTTCCAGAAAGAACTAAGAACACTTTAATCAATTAAATAGGATATTAATCGATTACGTTAGTTAAAATAATCGATTACATGGACGATTTAATCGATTACATTCAGTTGAATCAGTTTTCTATAAAAAGTTGTTGGGTCTTTTGTTTTGGACAGAACTTGATGATTCGAATTTTCCATCACTTTTGAAAGCCCTTTGATTCTGAGAAAAGACATACTGAGATACATAGCTCTTGTTCCAAAACCAAGAAACACATGCATCATTGATCAAATTGTTTTGGACAAGATTTGACAAGAGTTTTCATGAAGAGCTGGTTTCTAGATTGCATTCTTTTCAACCTAATCTCTGCTTAGTATATTTATTTACTCACATTCTGAGGATCATAAGGTTGTATCTCTCTTAAACTCTTGCAATATTTCATTTGTTACTTGTTAGTTCCTCTTTTGAGGAGTGAACTAGTATAGATTTGGTGTTCTCTTAATTATCATCTTGCTGTCTTAATTTGCTTATCTTGCGGTTAATCTTTTTCAAGATCAACAAATAGATTTTTTGCTATTGCTTGAAGTGAAGGGGAATCTTGATTGATTGAAAGTTTCAGTTTTAATAAGGGTATACTTGTGATACGATCTTTAATCCGCTGATAGTTTCAAAGAAAATTTTAAATTCCTTGTTTTAACCAAATCACCCCCCTCTTGGTTAATTGTGTGTTCATATCGTTTTCAATTGGTATCAGAGATGGTTCTTGAGTGTTATTCAAGATCACTATCTTTTTAAAAGAAAATGAATACCACACAAATTACCTTCAAGGAGGGTGTCTCCCTCAATCGTCCTCGGATGTTTGAAGGAGAGGATTTCAGATTTTGGAAAAACAGTATGTAGATTTTCATTCAATCAAATGACCTCGATGCTTGGAATGTAATAGGAAAAGGTCCTTTGATTCCTACAAAAACTGTTGATAATGAAAGGATCCCCAAGGTGTAGGATAAGATGACAGATGCAGAAAAAAGAGTTATTCAGTATTATTTTTAAGCTAAAAACATGATTACTTATGCACTTTCTTCTGACGAATTTTTTAGAATTGTAAGGGGTAAAAGCGCAAAGGAGATGTGGAGATGTTAGAAGTCACTCATGAAGGGACAAATGAAGTAAGAAGATCAAGGAAGCATGCCTTGATTCATGAGTATGAAATGTTCAAGATGAACACCACAGAAAACATATCTCAGCTCCAAACAAGATTCACTTACATTGTAAATCATCTTCTTTGTCTTGGGAAGATATTTGATGCTGAAGAATTGAACATCAAAATCATGAAGTGTCTTACAAGACCTTGGCAACCAAAGGTGACAACAATTAAGGAATCAAAAGATCTATCCAAGATGTCCATGGCTGCATTTTTTGGTAAACTTCTTGAGTATGAACTTGAAATGTCACAGCTAACACATGCAGAAGATGCAGAAAAGAAACACAAGAGTATAGCCATGAAAATTGCATCATCTAAGGTGGAAAAGGAAGAAGAATCAAGTGAAGATGAAAGTGATGAACACATGAACCTAATAGTCAAAAAATTCAGCAAGTTCATGAGGAAGAACAAAAACAAAAAGCTGTCGAAGTTCAACAAAAAAATGACAGCAACAACAACAACACCACCAACTTCACTTGCTTCGAATGTGGTAAGCCTGGCCACATTAAATCTAAATGTCCAATCTTTTTGAAGAAGCAATTAGGTGAGAAAAAGACAAAGAAAGAAGGTAATCCAAAGAAGGCATACATAGCATGGGAAAACAATGATTCAACAACTTCTGGATCAACAAGTGAGAATGAAGAAGCAAATGCTTGTTTCATTTCCACAATTAGTGAAGAAGAAGATTTCTCAAGTGCTGAATCAGAGGTAAATTCTGAATTTGATCATATAGTTGATGCTTTCCATGGGATGCATGAAGAAGCTCAAAAGATTGCACAATCCAACAATAGGCTAAAAGGTATCTTAGAAGGCATGTCACCAAACTTGTAGAAATGCAAACTAAAATTTGTAACTTGAAAGAAGAAAATGAAAAACTTGTTTCAAGCTACAAAATTAATGGGTGTTATTATAAAGAATATGAATATCTCAGACTTAACCAAGAGGGGATGAATTGGTTAAGCCTTGGTATTTTAAAAAATTCTTTAATCAAAATTAGAGTTCCTAGGATCTTTATCACTTTTCAAAAATCAAGAACTTTATTCAATCAAGTATTTCAGCCCCAAGGAATTCAATGAATCAAAACTGACATAATTGATCAATTAATTTAAACAAGAACACAAAGAATATAAGAGTTAAGGAATAGAGAAACAAGACAAGCAGATTTATATTGGCTCACTTCAACACTAGAAGCTACATCCAGTTTTCTTCCAACCAACACTAGGTTAGAGTTCTACTATTATAATTTTCTGTTCTTACAAGCAATTACAAAGTCTCCCTTTATCAACCCTAGATAAAGTACAGAAATCTAAAACCCTATTAGATTGTAAGAGACAAGAACCTGAGAACACTACGCAGTTCTTTCACCTAGAGAACCCCTTCTCTAGTTACAAGTAAGAACCCAATTACAATAGCCAACTCGCAAAGAAAATAGAAAACAAAAATTACAACCAGATTAAGGAGAAAGACAACCTGATGATCCAATGATGCAATGCAACATGAAGTTACCAGCTTAGGTTGAATGATTACAAATCAAAAGAACATCTTTCCTTAATCTTGAAATGGTTTCAAGCTCTAAAAATGACTTTACCACACATGATCAATGCACAATGGAGCAAGAAAGACTTTATCCCTTGGAAAACTCTTAAGAATGCTCACAAGACTGTTTAAGCTCAGAAAATACGAATGGGTAGTGTTTCACAAAGTTAGAAAAGCAGCTGAGTCAAGGTTCTATTTATAACAGCTTTTTGTAACTGCCTGTAATCGATTAAACGCGTCTAATAATCAATTAAAATGCTAATGTAATTGATTAAATAAACCTTGTAATCGATTAAAGTGTTTAACAAAGTTTCTGGGTATGAGCAACGAGCAAAATAATCGATTATTCCATCTTTGTAATCGATTAATACAGGAACTTGTAAAATACAAAATGCACTGTGTAATCGATTACTATCATTGGTAATCGATTAAGGTAGGAGCTTGTGGCATTCCAAAATACAATGTGTAATCGATTACGCAATGTGATAATCGATTATCTAATGTAAACTTACACAATACAGACACAAGGTGTAATCGATTACTAGAAATGGTAATTGATTAAAGCAGGAAGATGGCTTTTTCAATTTAAGCCTGTGTAATCGATTACTACATATTGGTAACCGATTTTTCTAGAAAGTCTTAAAACCATGAGTAGCAATGTAAAGCTTTGTAATTGATTACAATTTATTGGTAATCGATTAAAGTGTTTCAACAAAGCAGTGTATGTGAAAACAAAGGTTAAATAATCGATTATTTCGATAGGTAATCGATTACTTTGTTCTTGAAGGTTTTTCCAGAATGAACTAAGAATAATTTAATTGATTATATCTTTAATGTAATCGATTACAACAGTATAAAACAATTTTTCCAAAAACCTTTGAGTTAATAAAGAAACCTTTGCAAAGTATAAAAAGCTTTGTTTGATTTTTTAGAAAAACACTTTGTTAAATCAATGAATGAATGATTAAATATGTGAATGCATGGATCAATTAGATTGTTTTCCTTTTACATAAGATTCCAAGTCTTCAAGCATGTTGAAAGCACAAAACTCTTCTTATATCAAAGACTTCCAAACTTCATGAAACTCCCCCTAGAATCAACAATCTCCCCCTTTTTGGCTTTAAATATGCCAAATTCTTGATTGACCACTTGTTGAACTTGAAGCTTTTATAAGTGGAATTGTCCATGGAAGACTTTGAATTTTCAGACCTGAAATTTTTACACTTTCCATACAAAGATCAAGTGTTAAAGCATCTGATTCCTTTAAATCATCATTCATATGTATTTTAGATATAATTGATTCATTTTGAATAGTTAGCTCCCCCTAAATTCTAGCATCCATTCAATTCAAATGTTTGGGCAAAAATGAAACAAAAAAAAGGGGGCAAACAGAGTGATATGCAGGGCATTCAACAATCAATCATTTCTCCCCCTAATTTGCTTGTTAAAGACAAAAACATAAATGGCACAATGGATAATTGAATTGTAATCATAATGAAATTGTTATATATGGATTGGGAAGTCATTGCAGAGAGGATTTAAGCATTACATTAAAAATAAAAAAAATAGAGTACATAATAATAAAGAACCATAGGACATTTAGAAGGAGGTAGAGTCATCAGCCTTAATAGTAGCCTCTAAAGTTCTAGTTTACTCTTAATCTCATCTAAAGAGACACTAGTCTCTGCCCTAAAATCATGATGCATCTGGATAAGTCCATCCATCTTTTGCAGCATCAGAGATTCGAATTGTGAGTATAAGGGCTGAGGTAGATCCTTATCTTCATCTTAAGAATCTTCAGCTTGATCACCAACATCAACAGCAGCAGCAGCAGGTTGTTGTCCAGCAATGATCCAGCCATCTGGAGTCTTTCTCATCCCCATCTTGGTGAGATGCTTCTCCTTTATTAGGTTGTTGCTTGAGTTGGTATGATCAACAACTTCATTTTCCACATCAATGTTAAAGTGGTCAATGAACCTAGATACAAGAACAGGATATGGGAAAGGGTAGTTGACCAACCTTTTGGACTTGAGCATTATTTCTTCAAATATGAGAACCCAATTCATGGGAATAGAGTTCTTTAGACCATACACAAGTTGCAGGTCATCATCTGTGGCTTGGGCATGATTAGTGGCCCTTGGAGTCAGCACATAGGTTATGATGTAGTGGAGTAACCTATCTTCAGGATTCATAGAACCAGTACCTAACCTATTCCTAAGCTACATATGTGGGTTATAAAGCATCTCCCTATAGGTGTCTAATTTATTGTATCCCTCAGGGCCCTCATCAAACTTCCTAGCACCCTCACAGATTACCCCAGCAATAGACTCCCAGACTTCATGGGTGATTTCCATTGTAACACCCTTGACTTTAGAAACCATGGTTCCATTCATGGAACCCTTGGCACAGGCATAAAAGACTTTGACCAATTCTAGGTAGAAAGTACCCTTCATTTCAAGGAATCTTCTGAGACCTTGGGTTTCTAGGAAGGCAGGGAATTGAAATCCCTACCTAATGAACCAATCTAGGTCCAGGTATTTGGGTGAGCAAACTGGTTTAGTGGCAAAGAACTATAAGTAGTTCAATTTGTCAGACTCATTGGAAAACCATAAGTCTAACCTATTTGGGGGTTGAGGAGGAGGAGGAGGATTGGATGATGATTCACCCACTTTCCTCTTAGAAGACCTAGCACGTTTAGGTGTTGGGTTTGACATGGTTGAGGATAGGTTTAGACACAAGAAAACTCAGACAAATTTCAGAAATTTTAGAGAGATAATAGACTAAGGTGCAGATTTTTCTATTCATGCAATGCACTATTTATAGGCAGAATTGATGCTCTTAACATCCATATTTTGGAAAATATAGTTGTTGGTGACAGTTAAGGCACTTAAGTGGCCTTGGATTTCCTTTGGATTTGGTTGGGCAGTTACATTTTCAGAGAAGAACTGTTAGAAAAAGCACAACAAACTAAATAATCGATTATTTACTCAAAGTAATCGATTATTTTGCACATTTTAAACACAAAAATTACACGTAGTAATCGATTATCCCGTGTGGTAATCGATTATTTGCCAACCATTTAGAGGTTGAAGATGATCTGTAATCGATTATATGCTAATGTAATCGATTATATCATAATTTTGGGATTTCTATCAAGTACCAGAGCTTATGTAATCGATTATCCCAAGTGGTAATCGATTATTCTAGAAGAATCAGGAATTCTAAGCATATGTGTAATCGATTACCAGATTGTTGTAATTGATTACTCCAGAGAGCCATTTAAACTAGAAAATGGATTTAGTTCATAGTAATCGATTATCTCGATGTGTAATCGATTATTCCAGGAAGAATTATTTCTTTGAAACAGAGAATAATCAATTACAAGATTGCAGTAATCGATTACTTATGCTTGTTTAGCATGAATAAGGAGATTTTTAATGAATTTAATCAATTAACCCGTGGTGTAATTGATTATTACAACAAGTTTATTAGAAAACAGAGCATTTTGCATATCAACACGAATTTTCAATCAACTTGGTGATGAATGCATCAATGAAGCTCAATTAACCATAAAAAGGCATACTTTAAACAAGCTAGCATATGTTGGATTCATCAAGAATACCTAGCATGTTTCTAAGAGTGTAAAATCTATCTCTTGCCAATGGTTTAATAAATATATCAGCTAGTTGGTTATGGGTATCAATGAAATCAATTTTGATATTACCATTTTGAACATGATCTCTGAGGAAATGATGTCTAATTTCAATGTGCTTGGTCCTTAAGTGCATAATAGGATTCTTTGATATGTTGATAGCACTTGTGTTGCCACAAAGCAGAGGTATCTCCTTTAGTTCAACTCCAAAATCTTGCAATTGTTGTTTCAGCCATAAGCTTTGTGCACAGCAACTCCCAACTAAGATATATTCAGCTTCAGCAATTGACAAAGCCATACAAGATATGAGAGAACTTCCAAGAAGATGACAAGTGTCACTTGTGCTTTTCCTGTCCAATTTACATCCTGCAAAATCAGAATCAGAATAACCAACAATGTTGATTTGTGCACCCTTAGGATACCATAGCCCAACTTTTGGGGTTGCCTTGAGATACTTGAGGATTCTTTTGACTGCTGTAAGATGAGACTCTTTTGGATTTGCTTGATATCTTGCACACAAGCAAATACTTAGCATAATATCAGGTCTACTAGTTGTCATATACAATAAAGAACCAATCATTCCTCTATATATTGATTCATCAACCTTCTTTCCCTTTTCATCTGAATCAAGGTAAGTAGATGTTGCCATTGGAGTTGCAGCATCTTTGCTTTTCTCCATTTCAAACTTTTTGATGACTTCAAGGCAATATTTTGATTGATTAAGGAAAATACCATTCTTCATCTGTTTCACTTGAAGTCCAAGAAAGAATGTTAATTCTCCCATCATTGACATCTCAAACTCATTTTGCATAGCTGTAAAAAATTCTTTGCAAAGTAGTTGATTAGTTGAACCAAAGATAATATCATCAACATAAACTTAAACCAATAGAATATTATCCTTATGTTTCTTGATGAACAAGGTTTTGTGAACATTGCCCCTTATAAAAGATTGATCAAGCAGAAATTTGCTCAACCTTTCATACCATGATCTAGGAGCTTGCTTCAAACCATAAAGGGTCTTTTTAAGTTTAAAAACATAGTTAGGATGTTTGAAATCAATAAATCCAGGAGGTTGCTCAACATAAATATCCTCCTCAATATATCCATTTAAAAAGGCACTTTTAACATCCATTTGAAAGAGTTTAAAATCCATTAAGCATGCAAAAGCAAGTAATATCCTAATATCTTCCAATCTTGCAACTGGAGCATAAGTTTCTTCATAGTCAATGCCTTCCTCTTGGTTGTAACCTTTAGCAACCAATCTAGCCTTGTTTCTTACTATGATTCCACTTTCATCAAGCTTGTTTCTAAAAACCCACTTTGTACCAATAGGCTTGAAGGATGATAGTCTAGGCATAAGTTC
Organism: Glycine tomentella; assembly: GCA_007407185.1. Classification (NCBI taxonomy): domain Eukaryota; kingdom Viridiplantae; phylum Streptophyta; class Magnoliopsida; order Fabales; family Fabaceae; genus Glycine; species Glycine tomentella. Next base: position 442,312 of record PYAF01005223.1, on the reverse strand, counting down.
CCAAACTTCATTTCTTTTAAATTGATTTAACTCATCATGCATAGCATGCATCCAATGTTCATCATGCAAGGCTTGGTTAATATCCTTAGGTTCAATTTGAGATACAAAAACCATGTCACAACATAAATTTCTCAATGAAGATCTAGTTGATACTCCCTTTGACACTTCACCTATGACATTGTCAAGTGAGAGATCTCTTGTTGTTCTCCATTTTTTTGGCTCTTGATTAGGTGTTGATGGATTTGTTACAGCACTTGGCTCTCCTTTTTCTTCAATAGGCTGGACAATATTTTCCATAGGACCTGCATTTAAATCACATTTCTTTTCCTTTCTTGAGGAGTTAGATTCATCACAAATTACATGAATTGATTCTTCCATGCACATAGTTCTTTTGTTGAAAACTCTATAGGCTTTACTTTGTAATGAATATCCAAGAAATATAGCTTCATCATCCTTTGCATCAAACTTTCCATGTGATTCTTTCCCATTATTTAACACAAAGCACTTTCAGCCAAAGGTTCTCAAGTGAGGGATATTTGGTTTTCTGCCTTTGTACAGCTTATAAGGGGTTTTCTTCAAAATAGGCCTTATGAGAAGTCTATTTAAAGTATAGCAAATTGTACTAACTGATCAGCCCAAAAATATTTTGGCAAATTTGTCTCATTAAGAAGTGTTCTAGCACCTTCTTCAAGAGATCTATTTTTCCTCTCTATAACACCATTTTGTTGAGGTGTTCTTGGAGCTGAAAAATTGTGGTTAATTCCATTTTCTTCACATAATTTTTCAAAATGTTCATTTTGGAATTCCCCACCATGATCACTTCTTATTGAGATAATTTTGTTACTTTTCTCATTTTGAATAACTTTGGCTAATTTTCTAAAAGCATGGAAAACATCACTTTTGGATTTCAAAAACAAAGTCCAAGTATATCTTTTGTAATCATCAACAATCACAAGTCCATAATAATTGCCACCCAAACTCATAGTTCTAGAAGGCCCAAACAAATCAATTTGTAGCAATTCAAGAGGTCTAGAGGTGGAAACAATATTTTTGCTTTGAAAAGAGATTTTAGTCTGTTTCCCCTTTTGACAAGCATCACAAAGTTTGTCTTTTTCAAATTTGTGTTTAGGCAAACCAATCACTAAGTCCTTTTTAATAAGCTTGTTAATATGGTGCATGTTGATGTGACTAGCTCTCCTATGCCACAACCAAGATTCATCTAACTTACTCATTAAACATGAAGTTTTGTAAAAGAATGCATGGTCAATAGAAAGTAGATAGATATTACCTTTCCTTTTGCCTATATGAACTACTTTACCACTTTGGCCATCACATATCATACAACAATTCTCATTGAATGAGATTTTAAAACCTTTGTCACAGAGTTGACTTATGCTTAGAAGATTGTGCTTCAAACCATCCACATAGAGAACATTGCTAATCTTGGTGTTGAAGCTATCTCCAATGTTGCCTTCACCAATTATCTTGCCCTTGTTGTTATCTCCATAAGTGACAAAGCCTCCATCTTTAGGAATAAGATTTGTGAGCAAAGACTTGTCATCTGTCATATGTCTTGAGCAACCACTATCAAGATACCACAATGAAGTTCTTGCTCTAAGACATACCTGCATAATTTAAATCAATTCATAGGAGGAGGTACCCAATTGAGGTTGGGTCCAAAGGGGTTAGTGGCTTTTTTCTTCTTTTCAACCCAAATGCATTCACCATTTGGTACATAGAACCTTCTTGCAAAACATTTATAAGAAGTGTGTCCTCCCTCCATACAATAGTTACAAACAACAGCTTTATAAGATTTTCTGAAGAAAACATTTTGATTGACTCTTGATCTCCTTTTATTCTTCTGTTTTTGAGTCACAAATATTGTCTTTTGGACATTTTTAGAACCTTTTTTATACTCCAATCTAGAAGTATCTCCAGCATGTTTTTGAGCACTCAACATTTCATTCAAATCACATTTTCCCTTGTTGAGCTTTTGTAAGATATCAATCAATTCATTATTCTTAGAAATAAGCTGCATATATTTCTCTTCTTGGTTTATTCTATACTCATTAAAAACTTTTTGCAGCATTTCATATTTGTCAACACTTGTAGAGGAGGAGGCACATACACAACCATTTGATTTGTAACTTGAAACAAGTTTTTCATTTTCTTCTTTCAACTTGCAAATTTCAGTTTGCAATTCTAAAATTTTTGCAAGATGTTCTTTGATATTTTCTTTGAGTCTATTGTTAGATCTTGCAAGCTTTTGAGCCTCTTTGTGCATCTCTTGAAAAGCAAGAATAGCTTGATCAAGTTCAGAATTTACCTCATCTTCTTCATCAAAAAGATCATCGTTATCTTCATTGACAATAGAGGTAAGGCACATGTTTGCTTCCTCAATTTCAGTGGAGGATGCAGAGGTTGTTGAGTCATTGTCCTCCCAAGCTATATAGGCTCTTCTAGCTTTTCCATCCTTCTTCACTTTGTTGTCTCCTTGTTGTTTCTTCAAGTAGATTGAGCATTCAGCCTTAATGTGGCCAGGTTTCCCACATTTAAAGCATGTAAAGTTGTTGTCAATCATGTTGTTGTTGTTGTTGTTGTTCTTGGTGTTCCTTGAGAATTTCTTGCCCTTATTCTTCTTCAAGAATTTGTTGAACTTCTTCACTATCAAGTTCATGTTCTCTTCATCTTCCTCATCACTTGATTTTTCTTCTTTTTCAGCTCTTGTTGATGCAGCTCTTAGTGCAATTCCTTTTTCTTTCTTTTCTGTATCTTCAACACACATTAATTGAGACATTTCTAATTCATATTCAAGTAACTTACCAAAAAGAGCAGCCATGGACATTTTGGAGAGATCCTTGGATTCCTTGATAGTTGTCACTTTTGGTTGCCAAGATCTTGTAAGGCATTTCAAGATTTTGATGTTTAGTTCCTCAACATCAAAAGTCTTTCCAAGTCCCAAAAGATGATTGACAATGTGTGTGAATCTTGTTTGGAGCTAGGAAATGCTTTCATTTGTGTTCATCTTGAACATCTCATACTCATGAATCAATGAATGCTTCCTTGATCTTCTTACTTCTTCAGTTCCTTTATGAGTGATTTCTAGCATGTCCCACATTTCCTTAGCACTTGTGCACCTAACTGTTCTGAAAAATTCATCAGAGGAAAGTGCAGAGGTTATCATGTTTTTGGCCTTGAAATCATATTGAACAACCCTTTTCTCAGCATCAGACATGTCATCCCATTCTTTGGGAATCATGTCATTTCCAATAGTTTTGATGGGCACTATAGGACTTTTTTCAATTACATTCGAAGCACCAAGGTCATTAGATTGAATAAAGATCTTCATCCTATTTTTCCAAAACTAAAATTCTCCCCTTCAAACAAAGGAGGTCTGTTTAAAGAAACACCTTCCTTGAAAGTTATTTGTGAGGTATTCATTTTGAAAATAGTGATCTTGAGTAACTTTCAAGAACCAGCTCTTGATGTTAATTGTAAAGAATATGAATATCTCAGACTTAACCAAGAGGGGGGTGAATTGGTTAAGCCTTGGTATTTTAAAAAATTCTTTAATCAAAATCAGAATTCCTAGGATCGTTATCACTTTTCAAAAACCAAGAACTTTATTCAATCAAGTATTTCAGCCCCAAGGAATTCAATGAATCAAAACTGATATAATTGATCAAGCAATTTAAACAAGAACACAAAGAATACAATAGTTAAGGAATAGAGAAACAAGACAAGCAGATTTATATTGGTTCACTTCAACACTAGAAGCTACATCCAGTTTTCTTCCAACCAACACTAGGTTAGAGTTCTACTATTATAATTTTCTGTTCTTACAAGCAATTACAAAGTCTCCCTTTATCAACCCTAGATAAAGTACAGAAATCTAAAATCCTATTAGATTCTAAGAGACAAGAACCTGAGAACACTACTCAGTTCTTTCACCTAGAGAATGTAAAATATAGGAACACTTCACACTTAACCAAGAGGGGGGGTGAATTGGTTTGGCTTGGTAAATTAAAATTTCTTAGTCAAAATCAGAGTTTCCCTTTCGATCTTTATCACTTTTGAAACCAAGAATCTTTATTTAATCAAATGTTCAGTCCAAGGTATCCAATAGCTCAAAATTGAATTAATAAACAAGGCAAGATTAGTAAGGTAAACAGAATATAATCAAGAGAGAAATCAAGATCAAAGCACACAAAATTTATACTGGTTCACTTCAAACACTATGAAGCTATATCCAGTTTGTTTCCACTCAACACTAGAATGGAGTTCCACTATTGCAATTTTCTGTTCTCACAAGTGATTACAAAGTCTCTCTTTATCCCCCTAGATAAAGTTCAGAAATCTAAAACACTATTAGATTCTTAGAGACAACCACACTTAGAACACTACTCAGCTCAACCCCTAGAGAAACTCTATCTCTAGATTACAAGCAAGAAACCCAATTACAATAGACAATCAAATACAAGTTCACAAAAGAATTACAACCACAAAGTTTAAGGAGAGAAAACACATGATGATCCAATGAATGATATGCTCATGAGTGAATATACCAGGTTGAATGATGAAAACAAACTCAAAACATCTCTTTCCTTAACCTTTTAAAAGACTTTTCTTGTTTCAAGAATCACTTAAAGACCCATAAGTGTTTTAGTGAAGACAAGCACTCATAGAACCCAGAAAAATCACTAAGAATGTGTTTAGAAAGCTTATGTATGCTCAGAATACGAATTGACCAAGTTACAAAACAAGCTGAGCAAGGATTCTATTTATAACAAACTTTCTAACCGTCAGTAATCGATTAAACGCGCTCAATAATCGATTATTTCACTTATGTAATCGATTAAATTAAGCATGTAATCGATTAAAGGGTTCTATAAAAATCTGAATTGAACCAACGAATAGAATAATCGATTAAGACAGGAAGATTCAAAAACATGAAATACACTATGTAATCGATTACGGTTTCTGGTAATCGATTAAGACAGGAAGCTTCACAAACATGAAATACTCAGTGTAATCGATTACGGATTCTGGTAATTGATTAATGAAGCAAGATATGTTAAGCATAGGCATATGATGTAATCGATTACAGTCTTTGGTAATTGATTAAGACAGAGAGATGATTTTTCCTGTTTAGCCTATGTAATCGATTACGGCTCAGTGGTAATCGATTAAAATGATCATCAAGGCAGTTTACATGTGAACCAAGGTAAAATAATCGATTAAATCGATACGTAATCGATTACATTGTTCTTGAAAAGTTTTCCAGAAAGCACTAAGAACAACATAATCAATTATCTTGTTAAAGTAATCGATTAAATCAGTAGAAAACATATTTTTCCAAAAACCTTTGATTTAATTATGAAACTTAAACATTTTATCAAAGCCTTGTGAATTCTATTTCTTAAACTAATTGACTAAATTAATGATGTGAATGCAATGCACTTTGATCACCATAAATGCTTCTTCCTTTTACATTTAATCACAAGTTATTCTTCAATACTTCAAGGCATGTTGAAAGCTAAAACGTCCATTCTTCAAGTGATTCCTTTGAATTCAACAAAGAACCCCTTCTCTAGTTACAAGCAAGAACCCAATTACAATAGCCAATTCACAAAGAAAATAGAAAACAAAAATTACAACCAGATTAAGGAGAGAGACAACCTGATGATCCAATGATGCAATGCAACATGAAGTTATCAGCTTAGGTAGAATGATTACAAATCAAAAGAACATCTTTCCTTAATCTTGAAATGGTTTCAAGCTCCAAAAATGACTTTACCACACATGATGAATTCACAGTGGAGCAAGAAAGACTTTATCCCTTAGAAAACTCTTAAGAATGCTCACAAGACTGTTTAAGCTCAAAAAATACGAATGGGTAGTGTTTCACAAAGTCAGAAAAGCAGCTGAGTCAAGGTTCTATTTATAACAGCTTTTTGTAACTACCTGCAAGCGATTAAACGCGCCTAATAATCGATTAAAATGCTCATGTAATCGATTAAAGTGTTTAACAAAGTTTCTGGGTATGAGCAACGAGCAAAATAATTGATTATTCCGTCTTTGTAATCGATTAAGACAGGAACTTGTAAAATACAAAATGCACAATGTAATCGATTACTATCTTTTGTAATCGATTAAGGCAGGAGCTTGTGGCATTCGAAAATACATTGTGTAATCGATTACAAAATGTGGTAATCGATTATCTAATGTAAACTTACACAATACAGACACAAAGTGTAATCGATTACTAGAAATGGTAATCGATTAAAGTAGGAAGAAGGCTTTTTCAATTTAAGCCTGCGTAATCGATTACTACCTATTGGTAATCGGTTTTTCTAGAAAGTCTTAAAACCATGAGTAGCAATGTAAAGCTTTGTAACCGATTACAATTTATTGGTAATTGATTAAAGTGTTTCAACAAAGCAGTGTATGTGAAAACAAAGGTTAAATAATCGATTATTCTGATAGGTAATCGATTACTTTGTTCTTGAAGGTTTTTCCAAAATGAACTAAGAACAATTTAATCGATTATATCTTTAATGCAATCGATTACAACAGTATAAAACAATTTTTCCAAAAACATTTGAGTTAATAAAGAAACCTTGGCAAAGTATAAAAATCTTTGTTTGATTTTTTATAAAAACACTTTGTTAAATCAATGAATGAATGATTAAATATGTGAATGCATGGATCAATCAGATTGCTTTCCTTTTACATAAGATTCCAAGTCTTCAAGCATGTTGAAAGCACAAAACTCTTCTTATATCAAAGACTTCCAAACTTCATGAAGCTCCCATGGAATCAACATGTATGTGCATCTTTTTCTTCTAATGTTGATAAATGCAAGCTCTTACAAAAGGAATTTGATGATTTCAAAAAGAGTAAAGGTGAAAAGTATATGTTATTACTTTCTGAAAATTCTTATCTGGTTGATCTTTTGGAAACGCTTTATAGAGGAAAATGCAATTTAAATCAAATGCTAAGTGTACAAAAGTATGTTGGACATACTTCTGGTTTGGGTTACAAACATGGAGGAAAACCTTTTGGAAATACAAAATTTATACCACAAAAACAGAAAAATCAAATATACTTTTCAAAATCAAAGTATAATCAATTGACTCATTTTGAAAGAGCATCAAAATTTATAACTTGGAATTATTGCATGAAGAAAGGTCATACATCCCATAGGTGCTATGCTAGAAGATTTTATGTGCCTAATGGTGAATGAATTTGGGTCCCTAAGAAAAAGAAAAAACCAACTAACCCCTATGGACCCAACCTAAATTGGTTATCTTTCTTTGTCACTTAATTTGAATCTTGCAGGTGTGTCTTAGAGAAAAATCATCATTATGGTACCTTGATAGAGGATGCTCAAGACACATGACAGGTGACGTATCCACGCTTACAAATGTTACTCTAAAAGATGGAGGATTTATCACTTATGGCAACAACAACAAAGGGAAGATAATAGGAGATATCTTTAAAACCATGATAAAAATGTTCTGTATGTGGAAGGTTTAAAGCACAATCTCCTAAGCATAAGTCAATTATGTGATAAAGGATTCAAAGTTTTCTTCAATGACAATTGTTGTTTGATATGTGATGGTCAAACCGGTGAAGTTATATGTTGCGATATCCGCACACTACGGCAAGTGTACCGATCGTTTCAAGTAATAAAGTAGGTAAGTGAGTATCGTTCTCCACAGGGATTGGGGTGATTTCACAACAATAGTAAATCAATGCGATTGAAAGAAAAACAATAATTGTTAAGAGAAAGCTGTTGTTGGTTGATTGGTTATTGAATAAAAAGACAAAACTCAAAAGAAATGCGGTAAATCGAGTAAGAAAATTACCAATGGAAGATTAATTGTGGTCAGGCACAATCTCTTCTGATTCCTCCTCTTTCTTTTGACTGGTTGGTTAATTTAACGTGCACACATGATAAATCTCTCCTAAAGTTGTAAACCCTAGATAACTAGCGATTTAACCCTTTAACTCGATTGAGAACCCTAAGCCCTTAGCGATTCTGTCAAACTAAGCATTTAAAGAATATATCATATGGGTTCCTGTTATGATTGTTCAGAGAATAAGCCTTTCCTAGATTAGCTAATCCCTAATTCCTTAGTGAATTAACCCTTTAACCTGAATTGAAAACCTAATTCCTTAGTGAAATCTGTCAGTTTAAGCATTTAAAAGATCATATTATAAGTCTGCATTCACGCACCCCTATTCCTAGGTGATGAACAAATGTTATTCTTAACAGGTCAGAAATTAGAACCCCAACGTTCCCATTACGAATCCTAACCCTAAGTACTTAATTGAAGTGATCAAATTCAAATAAGAATAGAAATTGAAAACAGAGAAGAATAAAACAATCAAAACATATTATTCAATACCAGTCAAATTACAGAGGAGTCCTCATCAGTTCATGGCCTTACCACAATACGGAATTTAGCCTGCCATAGGCCTCAAAAACAACAAAGCAGTAGAATAATTCATAGTTGTGCAGAAATCCTAGCCTTTATTTTTGAATCCCAGAGGTTTTGAATGATAAAAGATGATGTAGGAGGTGTGTAATCCCTCTCTGGTCAGTTCAGAGGCTTAATATTTATAGAATCATTTAATTACAGTAATAAAGCCTAAAACAGCACTCAAATCCGTAACAGATAATTTAAATAAGGAAATAAAATCTTCATGACGCTGTTGGCGTGAACTCCCGCGCTGATCGCGCGGGACCCTCGAAAGAATGGCGCTGATGGCGTGACCCTCCACGCTATCAGCGTGAGTCCACGAGCTAAAAACTTGTTTTTGGGCAGCTGGCGTGGGTCGCGCGGAAATTGGCGCTAGTAGCGTGGATTGTTCGTGCTGAAGCTTGGATTTTTCCATGTTGGCGCGACTCGCGCGGATGTTGGCGCGATCCGCGCGAGACCTAAAACCTTGTTTTCTTCTTTTTCCTTGCTTTGAACTCCTCTTTTGGCCTGAAAATACTCAATTGGTAATTAATTGAATTAAAAACAATAAATTAATAAACTTAACTAATTCTAACCTATTCTCCTAATTATTTAACTAAAATATAACCTAAAACTATCCTAAAACTAAGATGTGTTTGCAACACATCATTATACATGTAGGTAAAAGAAAAGGTAATATCTACTTGCTCTCTATAGAACATGCATTCATTCACAACACTAGTTTCCTAGTAAGTAAAGTTAATGAAACATGGCTACGACATAGGAGAGCTAGTCACATAAACATGCATCATATGAACAAACTTATAAGAAAAGACTTAGTCATTGGCTTGCCTAAAATTAGTTTGAGAAGGACAAACTATGTGATGCTTGTCAAAAGGGAAACAAACTAAGATTTCTTTTCAAAATAAAAACTTTTTTTCCACCTTAAGACCCCTTGAATTGCTTTATATGGATTTATTTGGTCCTTCTAAAACTATGAGTTTAGGGGGTAATTTCTATGGGCTTGTTATTGTTGATGATTATTCAAGATTCACATGGACTTTATTCATGAGATCCAAGAGTGATGCTTTCATGACATTTAGAAAATTAGCCAAGCTCATTCAAAATGAAAAAGGTTGCAAAATTATCTCAATAAGAAGTGATCATGGTGGTGAATTCCAAATGAGTACTTTGAAAAATTTTGTGAAGAAAATGGAATCAACCACAATTTTTCAGCTCCAAGAACACCTCAACAATTGGTGTTGTGGAGAGGAAAAATAGATCCCTTGAAGAAGGAACAAGAACTCTTCTTAATGTGACAAATTTGCCTAAACATTTTTGGACTGATGCGGTGAGTACAATTTGCTACACTTTGAATAGATTACTCATAAGGCCTATTTTAAAGAAAACTCCGTATGAACTATACAAAGGTAGAAAACCAAACATCTCTCACTTAAAAGCATTTGGCTGCAAGTGTTTTGTATTAAACAATGGTAAAAAATCTCTTGGCAAATTTGATGCTAAAGCTGATGAAGCAATATTTCTTGGATACTCTTTTCAAAGTAAAGCATATAGAGTCTTTAATAAAAGAACTTTGTGCATGGAAGAATCTGTACATGTTATTTGTGATGAATCTAACTCCTCTAAGAGGAAAAAAAGTGTGATATTAATGCAGGTCCAATAGAAGAGTTAATACAATTTAATAGGTCAAAAGAAAAAGAAAAGGAAGAACCAAATGCAGAAATATAACAGTCAACACCTATCCAAAAGCCTAAGGATTGGAGAACTACAAGAGACCTCTCCATTGACAACATTATTGGTGAAGTTTCTAAGGGAGTTTCTACTTGATCCTCACGAAGAAATCTATGTTGTGATATGACTTTTGTTTCACAAATTGAACCTAAGAGTATTGACCAAGCTTTGCTTGACGAACATTGGATGATTGACATGCATGATGAACTGAATCAATTCAAGAGAAATGAAGTTTGAGAACTTGTTCCTAGACCCTATTTTCACAAGCCTATTAGCACCAAGTGGATTTTCAGAAACAAACTTGATGAAAGTGGCATCATAGTAAGAAATAAGGGTAGATTGGTTGCAAAAGGTTACAACCAAGAGGAAGGCATAGACTATGATGAAACCTATGCTCCAGTAGCAAGGTTAGAGGCCATTAGGCTTTTGCTTGCATATGTATGTTTGGTGGATTTTAAACTATTTCAAATGGATGTAAAGAGTGCTTTTCTAAATGGATATATTGAGGAGGAAATATATGTTGATCAACCTTTTAGTTTTGTTGATTTCAAATATCCAAACCATGTTTTTAAACTAAGAAAAGCTCTTTATGGTTTAAAACAAGCTCCTAGGTCCTGGTATGAAAGATTGAGCAACTTCTTGCTCAGTCAATCCTTCATAAGAGGACAAGTGGACAAAACCTTGTTCATTAAGAAAAAATGGCAATGACATCTTTTTGGTTCAAATATATATTGATGATATAATATTTGGTTCAACTAATCAATCTTTGTGGAAGGAATTTTCTATCTCAATGCAAAATGAGTTTGAAATGTCTATGATGGGAGAGTTAACATTCTTTCTTGGACTTCAAGTGAAGGAAATGAAGAATGGGACATTTCTAAGCCAAACCAAATACTGCTATGAAGTGATCAAAAAGTTTGAAATGGAGAAAAGAAAGGATGTTGCAACTCCAATGGCAACATCAACCTACCTTGATTCAGATGAAAAAGGAAAGAAGGTTGATGAGTCAAAATATAGAGAAATGATTGGATCCTTGTACTTGATTGCAAGTAGACCATACATCATGTTGAGTGTGTGTTTGTGTGCAAGATATCAAGCAAATCCTAAAGAATCACACCTCACAGCAGTCAAGATAATCATCAAATATCTCAAATCAACACCAAGAGTTGGTCTTTGGTATCCCAAAGGTGCATTACTAAACTTAATTGGATACTCAGATTCTGATTTTGTAGGATGCAAATTGGACAGGAAAAACACTAGTGGAACATGCCACTTATTGGGCAGCTCACTAATCTCATGGCATTGCAAGAAACAATACTGTGTTTCTCTTTCAAGCGTGAGGTTGAGTACATCTTTGCTGGAAGCTGTTGCGCTCAAAGCTTATGGTTGAAGCAACAACTACAAGATTTGGGTGTAGAATTAAAGGAAATACCTTTGCTATGTGACCACACAAGTGCTATCAACATATCCAAGAATCCAATAATGCACTCAAGGACCAAGCACGTTGAGATAAGGCATCATTTCCTCAGAGATCACATCCAAAAGGGTAATTGTTCAATTGAGATTGTTGATACAAATACTCAATTAGCTGATATATTCACTAAACCCTTAGCTAGAGATAGATTCTATGCACTTAGAAACATGCTAGGTATCCTTGATGAATCTAATATATGCTAGCATGCTGATAATTTGTCTTACTACATGATAATTCACTGAAAAATTGGCCATATATCAAATATGATTGAAATTGAAAATCCTGCTAAAAAAATATTGTTCAATCTGCATAATTGACTGGAATAATCAATTACTGTGAGAAATAATCGATTATTTAAAGCTTAGAGGCTTTTTTAGAACCAAAACCTTGCTGGAGTAATCGATTACTATGACGAATTAATCGATTACTTGTTGTTTTAACTGAATCCAGAAACATAAATTTTCTTGAGTAATCAATTACATTATTGAATTAATCGATTACATGAAGCACGAAACTATTCCAGAACTAAACTTTCTCTGAAATAATCGATTACACAACGTGGTAATCGATTATTGAATGCTTGAAAACTGAATTGGTTTACAAAACTCTCTAGAGTAATCGATGACACTTCATTTTAATTGATGACGCAGTGTTTTAGAGACTCTGTTTGCCTTAAAATAATCAATTACTAGGCTTGTGTAATCAATTATCTATGGCATGTCTACAAAAGCTGCAATATTTTTTGGAAATCTAAATTGACAATCTTATCTTAAATTCAAATTTCAAACCTGTTTCTGAGCAATTAATCCTCTTGAAACTCAAAATGGTTGTTGCTAAGATTTGAAATTCAAAAATAAACCTCCAAAAACTCTAAATACAAGCTTTGCAAGAGAGAAAATCTCACACCTGATAATCTCTCTTTCTCTTCTGCAAACTGTGCCCTTGTTCTGTGCTTTCTCTCTCTCTCATATCCCAAACCTCTGTCCATTCATTCTTTCACCAAAAACCCATCATGTTTGCCCCCAAAAGATCAGAATCCAACAAAAGAAAGGTTCGAGAATCATCCAATGCAGCTGTGAACAGGTTAAATTCCTTATTCACTAATGACGCTGAGAGGTAAAGCTATATGCAGTTCAATGCCACCAAATTGGTCTGCCCTCCAATGTACCTTGACCTTGATTGGTTTGTTGCTGAGGGATTCAATTTTCCTGCCATGATGAAGCTAAGGGGTTGAAGAAATTTGTGGAGATGAAGGGTACCTTCTACCCTGAATTGGTGAAGGTGTTCTACACTTATGCTAAGGTTAGCATGGATGGCACTATCCGCTCCCAAGTCAATGGAGTGGTCATGGAAATAACTGCAAAAGTATGGCATGCAGTTGTTGGAATATCCTATGAAGGAGTTATATTTGAGGAAGAAATTGGAGGCTATAACAAGATTGAAACCTACAGAGGGATGCTGCAAGACCCTCAAATAAGGCTGAAGCTGAGACTTGGAACTGGAAGCATGAATGGTGAAGACAGGCTTCTTCACTACATCATAACATACATCCTCACACCTAGATTATCCAACCATGCTCAAGTGACTGATGAAAATTTATAGTTGGTTTATGGGATGAAAACAGCAACCCAATTGAATTGGATTCTCATCATTGAGAAGACAATGTTGAAATCCAAGGGGTTAATCAGTTACCAATCTCTTTATGCTGTTTTGGTTTCTAGGTTCATTGATTATTTTAGAGTGGATGTCTCCAATGAGATTGTGGATAACACAACCAACAGCCTCATCACTGTGAAACACCTTAACAAGCTTGGCTTGGTGAAGACCCCTAATGGGTGGCTGATGGCTGGAAAGCAAGCTCCACTAGTTGGTGCTGAAGAAGGTGAAGAAGAGGAAGAAGATGATGAAGCTGCTCCTACTCAACAACATTATACTCCTTTTGAATCTCTAATGATTCAAAAGATGGATGCAATTCTAGCTCTACATCATGAGCATATGGCTGAGACTAATTCCTCTATGGAAGAGATTACCACTAGGCTAGAAAAACATTGAGACTAGGATGACTCTCAAAGACTTTGACAATCTCTAGTTTAGTTGTAGTAATTTCATGCCATTAGGTTGTGGTGGTTTTACTCTCTTGCTATTTTTTTTCAGTTAATTGTCTTTCTTGCTTCATGGTTGTTAAAGTTTCATGTACTGCACTTATGAATGATTGAATAAAATTTCTATTTCTTGTTTTACATCTTTCTTGCTTATCTTGTTCTACAATGATATGTTTTGTCTTTGATAAGCCAAAAGGGGGAGAAACAAAATGAACATGATGTGGAAAAAAAATGGACATGATGTGCAAGTACAAGGAATGTAATCATATTCTTATTGATATTGCTCTTATCTGGACTCAATGTAAAATTATCTAAGACAGGGAGAGCAATACAAGGAATGTATATTGTTTATACAAGCATACTTGACATTTGTTCTTGGCAAAAAGTTGATTTGATTTCAGGTTATCAAGTATAAAGCTCTTAGCAATCATCTCTCAAAAGCACATGTAGGCTAACAATGTTCAATTGAAATTTGACATGATCAAAGCCAAAAAAGGGGAGATTGTTAGATACAGGGGGAGCTGAAAGAGGATCAACACAAGGATGAAGCCATGTGTCTTAAATAGATTTTAGCTTTTTACATGCCATTCAATTGAAGACATTTGTAATTTGTTAAGTTGTTTAAGATCCTCATCTTATGATCCCTTGCATTGCATTAACATGATCATTAGCATGCATACATTATTTGTGAAAAGCATAAAGGTTTTTATGATTGCATAAAAAAGCAAATTTCTCATGGTTAAGTTTTGGAAAATCACATTGTGCACTGACTTAATCGATTACCAGCATTGGTATCTATTACTTAAGCCATGAAGAACTAATTAATGGATTACAAGGAAATGGTAATCGATTACACAGTACAAAACATAGAATATGTCTCCCTAGGTTAATCGATTACCATCTAATCGTAATCGATTACATTAGCACGTTTTAAAATAGAGTCTGTTTGTAGTAATCGATTACATATCAGTTTAATCGATTACATTGCTCATATATCTTTTTCAGAAAGAACTAAGAACACTTTAATCAATTAAATAGGATATTAATCGATTACGTTAGTCAAAATAATCGATTACATGGACGATTTAATCGATTACATTCAGTTGAATCAGTCTTCTATAAAAAGTTGTTGGGTCTTTTGTTTTGGACAAAACTTGATAATTTGAATTTTCCATCACTTTCAAAAGCCTTCTGATTCTGAGAAAAGATATACTGAGAACCAAGAAACAGATGCATCATTGATCAAATTGTTTTGGACAAGATTTGACAAGAGTTTCCATGAAGAGCTGATTTCTAGATTGCATTCTTTTCAACCTGATCTCTGCTTAGTATATTCATTTACTCACATTCTGAGGATCATAAGGTTGTATCTCTCTTAAACTCTTGCAGTAATTCATTTTTTACTTTTGTTTCTTGTTAGTTCCTAGTTCAAAGAGGTTCTTTAAAGCTTTTCTAGAGTAGGGTTCTCTAAAGGGAAGAATAGAGAAGAGTTCTCTAGTTCTTGATCATTAGAAGTCCGAAGGGGATTTAGATTTCAGTTTTTTTATCTAGGGTTGATAAAGGGTGATCACTTGTAAGCTTGTAAAGAAAAGATTTTGATATAGTGGAACTCTAGCCAAGGTTTGGTTAGAAGAAACTAGATGTAGCTTCTGTTTTGAAGAGTGAACCAGTATAGATTTGGTGTTCTCTTAATTCTCATCTTGTTGTCTTAATTTGCTTATCTTGTGGTTAATCTTTTTCAAGATCAATCGATAGATTTTCTGCTATTGCTTGAAGTGAAGGGTGAATATTGATTGATTGAAAGTTTCAGTTTTAATAAGAGTGTACTTGTGATAGGATCTTTAATCCACTGCTAGTTTCAAAGAAAATTTTAAATTCTCTGTTTTAACCAATTCACCCCTCTTGGTTAATTGTGTGTGCTCATATTGTTTTTAGATATTTCAATTTGATTTATGATTTCAATTGATTTAGTAGTTAATTCGATTGAATTGCTTGTAATGACATTGAATGAACCTTCATAATATGATCATTATTTGAAGAACTATGATAATTCAAATTGCTTGGTTTGGTAAATTGAATTGATATTCTTGAATCTATTTCACAAAATCTTTCATCAATTTTTCTATTTTTGCATTTTCTGCATTTCTGTTTGTGTGTCTCTACAATTTTTGTTTACTATATGCAAACTGTTTAATGAAATTCCTCTGTTGTTTATAAGTAGATTGAGTTTAGAACCAAATTGAATCGTAACTCTGAGTCAATGTAGGTTATTCCTGTACTACAAAATTTTTCTAGTTTTGTTTTATAGAGATTCGACAATCGTTATCAAATACTTACATAATTGTACAACCATCACACAAAACTATAACATGATAAAGATAAATAATAATAATAATAATAATAATAATAATAATAATATCATATCCACACCAATATAATATCATCACAAATCGATAACAACAACAATAAAAACAACAACAATTTATACCAAGCATAACAAAAAGGTCCTAATAAAGATTCTCCTTGTTGATCACCAGAAGTATTAATATCATAGAAAGTAATTCATGATATTAATACTTCTGGTGATCAACAAGGCAAAGAAACTCATGTTGTATCCACTGTTGAAAAAATTCCTATAGAACCACTAGGGGTCCACTTAACTAGAGAAGTCTAATGAGGTTACTTGAGCTCATAAGGATATATTTGTCTACTCTACAAGTTCCAACAATCCAAAGAACATGGCTCTTATCAACTACTCAACTTCTACTACTGTAACTGAAGACCGAATTCAGGAGATAACAACTCAAGCCATGATAAAGAAATAAAAAGAAACATAGAAAGAGTTAGTGAAGTAGAGAGAGAAAAATAGACAAGAGTTGAAAGCCTTAGCTAGACAATATAGGTTGGAGAATGACCAGTATTGGCTACGCATCCAGAATGCCATTACTTCTCAGTTCACCAGTCTAACTTAAACGTTTGTGCAACAACTTCAACAGGCACAAGTCAATGTACTTGGAACGGTGGCCAACCCTGTTGTTCACCCATCACCACCAAATTAACCACCACCAACCCAACCATCTCTGCCACCTGCTCAAGAATGACGATGATGCCCTTCAAGAATTCTTTCTCATTTTGAACCCTGTCTTTTTGTTAATGACAAAAGGGAGAAAAGTCTAGGGGGAATTTTGATGTAACAGAAGACATCTTATTAATATAAGTGGTTTGTTGGTATTCATATGAGTTCATATGTCTTTATTTTTTCTACATCCATATATATGTATGCATGTTTAGCTTTATTACCTATACTCTTACATATACATATGCTCAGTTAAGGCTCTTATACAAAACTCATAATCATGCACTTCATCTCATATCTCATCATGATTATGTTTCTCTATGATCAAACTTTATGTGGTTTTTCATCATCAAAAATGGAGAGATTTTTAGGTCTAAACAATCTTATGATCACTGGACAACCTATCTATGCCTTAGATTTTGATGATTACAAAGGTATAAATTGTTGATAGTCTAATGAGTTTTTTGTTAGAGTCAAGGAGAGCTCAAGAGGATCAAGAAGCTAAGTTTCTTAAGCAGCAAAGTATTTTAGTCTTTTTACATGCCAATTCAATTGATTGGTAGTTGTAATTTGTGTAAGTCTAAGATGAAACTTCCTATGATCCATTACATAAAGCTAACTCATGTTTTTGCATTCATGTTTTCATAAAAATATAAGTTTTGTGAAAAAGCTTTTTTGAAACATAAAGTTTTCATGATTGCATAAAAATCCAAGTGTTCCATGTTTAAGTTTTTGGAAAAATAATTTCTCACTGGTTTAATCGATTACCAGCAAATGGTAATCTATTACTTAAGTTTTAAGGAACACTTTAATCGATTACAAGAGTATGGTAATCGATTACACTACACAAAATCACATAATAGTCTTCCTGTGATAATCGATTACGCTATGGTGGTAATCGATTACTTGGCATATTTTGAAACAAAGACTTCCTATAGTAATCCATTACATTGCAAAATAATCGATCACATTGCTCATAAATTTTTTCCAAAAAGTTCAAGAACACTTTAATCGATTAAATGAGTAATTAATTGATTACATAAGTGAATTTAATCGATTACATTAGTGAATTAATCGATTACTGACAGTTACAATAATTTTATATAAAGAGTTGTTAGGTGTTTTGAAAAGATACAATGAATTATCAAAGTATTTTCATAAGCTTTCTGAAGAAAGAAAAGATTCAAAGTGCTATTATGAGTTAATCCTACAAATCCTCAAGCTTCAAGATATATAAGGAGGATTTCTTTTTGGGCAAAGTTTCAAAAGAAGATTTTGGAAGAAAAGTTCCGAAGTAGTTTTCTTTCACCATTGATTTAAGTATGGTAATCTTTTGCATACATCAGTAGTGGATCATCAGGTGGTTTCTTTCCATATAACTTCTTTGTAAATTCTTTTAGAATTTCTTTTTATGTAATTATAACAATAGTTTTTCTTAAGGCTTTTCTAGAATAGGTGTTTCTAGAGGTAAGAGGTAGATATAGGTTATCTCTATGTCTTGATCATAGAGAATTTATGTGAGTTATATATCTCGTTCTTGATCTAGGTGTGATTAAGAGTGGTTGTTAGGGCTTGTAAGAAACAAATTGTTATTAGTGGAACTCTAATTTGTTGGTTAGAAGAACTGGATGTAGCTTCTCTAGGTTGAGAAGTGAACCAGTATAAATCTTTGTATTTACTACTTCATCTTTATCTTTTCTTGTGGTTATAACTTGTCATTCGTTGTGTAGCATTTCACAATCGACAAAAAAAGTTTTGGTTTGCATTCTTTAAGGTTTGGTGTTTGATTGGTTGAAAGCTTTCTTGTATTGTTTTGTGATACGATCTTTTTAACTCTGATCGTTTAAGAATTTTAATTAGTCAAGATCAACCAATTCACCCCCTCTTGGTTCTTGTATGTTGTTCATATTGTTTTCATTTTTGTCTAGTGAACAAGACCTACTACATAACGAGCTTCTAGTCCACACCTCATATCCTACAGTGTTGTTACATTGAGTTCTTTTTATTCGCGTCCTATCGGACTTAGTCACTTACACTTATTCATTTTATACATTTTCATAAGTGGCATCCAATCTTACCAAAAGTTTGTGTTGGCCACAAAGGGAAGCACATGTAAGTTGCTTATTTGAAAATTCATGTTTGCCACTCTTTTTGAATTGCTAACATTTTTGAAAATAAGATAAAGACGAAATAGAAGAAGAAAAAAAATATTTTCTTCAGAGGTTGCTGTCACAGCAGAAGAAAAACACATGTCAAATTGATGTCTACACGTTTATCCTTTCTCTCTCCAATCAGAGCGTACTATGTCACACTAGTCCAAGTTGGGAGACAATGGTCACATCAAAGGATCAATGCTCAATTCCTAATAGATACTTCACTGAAGACTATAAAAAGACAATTCATGCACAACATTCAACAATGATCAATGCTAAGAAAAATTAAGAAAAAGAACGTTGAAGCAAACCTCTGTCATTTTAGCGGACGACACACATAGTGCCTTATTTTGTTCATCCTTTGCTAAGAAAAGGTTACTTGTATTCGAGCTTAACTATCTATTCACTTTTTAAGTGTTGCTGAATCATTGGATTCAATCAAACAATTGTTTGTGAAAGCTAGGAATAGTTTAGTGATAAACAATACTTGGGTGTTCATAGATTCGAGGGAGTCTAAGGGTGTGTCAGTAGTGTCCTAGAGAATACTAAGTGACAGCTTGACAATTGTCATGAAGTGACAGCTTTTAAAGTCATTCTAAGGAACCTTTCTGATGAGCATTCTGAAGTATCATCATTAAAATAGTCACTCTGATGTTTGTCGAGAAAGAACCCATATTTGATAGATTATATTGATGAAGTTCATATTGATATTCCATTTTGAAGTAGCACAATATCATCAAACTTAACACTTCTTCACAAATCCAAACATTTTGAAGTAGATTGCTTCATAAATATTAAGTGAAGGTTCAGTTGTTGGTGTGGTAGTGTTCTTGTTTGAGGTCAGACTATGTGGTATCTTCAATCTTCTTTTTTATGCTTTCCATTGGTGCTTCTCAGGGACAGATTCAAGTTTCAACAAATTTGCATCTTCTTATGCAGTTAGCTTTCACTTCTGACGTGCCCTCAGTGTATGTGGTAGCATATATAAAGTGAAGTGTTGTTAACTTTAGTCTTCTTATGTGCCCTCTATATATGTGGCATCATATAGAAGATCTGATGTTGTCCTTGTGATGCATTTTGAGCTATTCTGAACTATTCTGATGTTCAGATCTTCAGAGTCAAGATCTTCATCATTATGGTGTAAACTCTGACATAACTTCATTCTTGTTTTGGATGTTCTTCATGTATCATTTGATAAGTATTTTATGCAAGGCCTTGTTGTTTAATGTGTTCGCAATTGCCAAAAATCAAGTACTCAGAGATAAGCATTCTGATCATGCAAATGGGTTTCAAGAAATCTTTGAGTTCTCAACTCTTGACAGTTATTCTGATACTACCTTTCTTAGCACTTCAGAATGAATGAACATATTTGCTTCTTAACATATTAAACACTTAAGCAAAATGTTTGGCATCACTTAAACTGATCATCCTTTCAATTTGTATAGCTAATGGTTTGTCATATTTAAAACCAGGGATGCAGATTCAACACATAATTCTCTTGACTTCAACAACCTGATCAATAGAAACCTCTACCACAAGAATGATGTCGTTGGCGAAAAAAAGGTGGGATACAAGAATACCATTTGTTTTTGCCAATGATGAAATGTCTCCACTTATTGCCTTCATTAGTATAATCATGGATTAGCTGAGTGAGACGTTTAAGGCACAAAGCAAAGAGGTAGGGGAACAAAGGGTCCCCTGCCTCAATCCTCTCGTGAGCAAGCAACAAGTTCAATTAGTAACACAAATAGTTTTTTTTAATCATTGATAGTTAATTTACAAATTTTAATAAACTTCATGTTATCATCAAAACTTGTAGCAGTTAGATGCTTCATCCAATTAGGATATTTATTAAATATTTTATTTTAATTAGATCAATTGAATAAACTTTTGATGGAGTTTAATATCTACAATCACAAATTTAGATAATAAATTATTTTTTAATATAATCATGATATAAAAAATTATTTTTATAATTAAATTTAAATTGTCATCTTAATCTAACCATTAAATGATATCACATAATTTAATGAATAAATTTGTATAATTAAAATAATAATATTTAATAAATAAATATTTTATCTCAACTTTTAATATTGTCATATACTCATCTCATTTCTCATCCCATTTTCTTTCTATTTTTCTATTTCTTTTCGATCATATATATTATATTACATTATATATTTAATATTGTAATATTTATATCATTTTTAATTTTAAAATAACAATAATAAGGATTTAATATTAAATAAAAATTGAATAGTAATCATAATTAAGAGACAAAAAGTTCAATTAACAAATATAGAAATAGTATATATAATTTTTTTTATAAATCAAATAAGTAAAATGAGTTATTAGTGGCTTCGGTAACAGAAAAAAAGGAAGGAGTTAAGAGTTTCAAATATCACATTTTAGTATTTTACACTTTTAATAATTTTTAAAGGTTTAATTGCATTTATTTTCATCTTATTTTGAAAATTTTGCACATTTTATTCATAATATTAGTGACATTGTCAACATTTCATGTTAGTATCACGCGTATTGTCACCTCAACACTACACATTAGCAATATTAGAACATCACCTTAATAGTTAAAATTGTCATCTTAGAAGAAATATGTTGCGGTTTTTAAACCGTCATAATTTGTTTATAAAAAATTGAAAAAATTAGCTTTGAAAGCACATTTTTTTCATATTGAAATTATCTTTCAAGAAATGATTTACCATTTTAGTATTTTTTTTTTAAATCTATCCATTATGGAAAAAAATCACCTTTTTAGTAAACGAAGCCGTTCATCGTCAGCTTTGTCAAGAATAAACAACTTTTGGTCAGGTTAATTTGTGCCTCGCTGTCTCTTAGTTGCTTCTTTTTGTTCACTCATGTTTATACAGTAGCAGTTTTGCATCATGTTCGTCAAGTGACATAGACATATACTGCCTACGAGTTAAGTACAATTTGCATTTATTTGAAGGTTACATCCAATTCGAGCATCCCTAGCTAGCTCAATTCCGGTCTGCCACAGCTAGCTTATAACCCCACATCTTCCTCAGAAGCAGCAGAAAGGTCAAAAAGCATAGTAAATCAAATGTGACATACCTGCACGGCTGCACCATAAGGTAGTAAATTACTCTAGTGATATTTGAATTATATTATTTTTTAATTTTATATAACACTTTTTTTTCTCTTTTGAAGATAACATACGTATATCATACTTAATTTATGGTTTATGCTAATATAGACCAAGAATTTATGATTATGAATGAATCTAATAAAAATATTTTTCTTTTACAGCTTTCAGAGTGATTAATTCAATAAAATAAAAAGTAAACAATTACATTATTAGTTTCAAATTTTGATTTAAATCATCATTTCCTCCTCTAAAGTCTCACAAATTCGATATAATATATCCAAATGTCGTTACCCCAAATACAAATTGACCAATGATAGTTAACTCACAAATCAATTCTTGATCAACTTCATTTAAATGTAATTAAGCATGCTAATAGCTAGCTAGTTTCACTTTATTGAAAAAATTATTACCGGGTGATATAAAATTACAGTTTTCAAATGCACATTGTATAGTAAATAAAAGAGAACAATGCAACTATCTTCAGCTTTGAAAACATTGTCTTTATGCCGTAGAATCATATCGTCAATTCCTACGTGGAGCCCTCGGAAAGACAAACAAGAAGAATAGTGAATGGGCCTTACCCTGTCCGGTAATACACCATTATAAGTCATGGGGATGATTTTAAAGTGGGGAACTGCCAAATTGTTGCTTAAAAATAATGGGGCATGGCATGCTCATCAAAACCCTTCTGGCTTTTCGAGACTCTATTACTTCGTCTTGGTCCTGCCCTTCATCAATCAACAAGGGTCCCATCCCTTTAAGAGTAGTCAATTATACCAGCAGAATTATGCAAGTCCTATTTTGGTTCTTTACCCTCTGTCTATGCTCTCGTGACTTGGCAAAACCCAATTTAGCACCAAAATATGTTTGCATAGTAAGTTCATTAAGTGTAATAACTTAGACTATTGACGAAACTAAATAAATAATTAAATGAAAGTTGAAAAATTAGTTGATAATTAAAAATTAACTAAAAATTGTAAAATAATTTTATTAAATCATAAGTATTTAATAAAATTATTTATTGAAATAGTTGAAAAATATAAAATTACATAAAAGATAAAAAAAATTATAAAAACTTACCTTAAATAAAAAAGGTTACCATGAAAAACTAATAAATATTCAAGGATAAAAAGAAAATAAATATAAAATAAATAAGTTAAAAACTAACATTTAAAAAATGTTAATTCAAGTAGTGTCCAAAAAAATATTAAAAATTATTAAAAATATTCTTTTATCAAATAGTTAAATAAGTTTTTTCAGTTAGTAAAAGAAATTAAAAAGTAATGAAATATTTTATCAAACACACTCTTAATTGAAGTGTCAATTTGGTCTAATAAAATACTTTTTAAGGGTCCAAAGTAAAACCTTTTAATTATTTAAAATAAAAATGTAGATAATGATCCACAAATTTATTTAGCCTTTTCTATACCATTGAACTTGTAGGGTGATAAGCTAGTTAAGTGGAAAAATAGGAAAAATCATAATATATTTGTGTTTTTGTTGACAAAAGAATTATATATTTGCATTTAATGACTTTCATATATTTTTAAAATGATAATGAGTTAAACAGTAAATAAATAAATTTATAATTTGATTATTTCACTATAAATCTGTAAGTATTATTTTTTTTCTTATGAGAAATTTGTAATTAATTAATAT
>PYAF01005223.1:400440-418398 GCA_007407185.1 Glycine tomentella | reverse complement strand
CTACATATATTTTGTGTAGTACTTTTTTTTTACTTTTTTATTATAATTGTCGTAATTTTATAAAATTAACTTTGTAATTATTAAAAAATAAATTTTATTAATTATCATTAATATTATAAATAATATAAATACAAAAACAAAAACATAATTAATGTTACATTAAACAAACTAAAATAATAATTATTATAAGACTTATTTTTTATATTATAATTATTATGGGAGAAAGAATATATATATATATATATATATATATTAATGCAGTAATCATATCCAATTTAGATGAAGTGAAAGAAGTTATTTCAAATGTCAAAAGGTCATTTCATTAGTTAAAGCCGTAGTAAAAGTGATCTGTCCGATCACTTTTACTTCACCACCTAACCATATTTCTTGTAGAAGTTTACTAAACTATGATAAGAAAAAAAAAGAAATATATATATATATATATAATATCCTGATATTTATAAACAATTTGTGAAAGACAAAAATAGTGGGGTACGTGGTTTCTCATGATAGGAAATATGGCTTACTTTGTTCAACCATGCAATCCCCACTCACATTCTATTTATCAAACAAACATGTCGCATAAAAAAATTTCCTGGATATATATATTATCATCTATAGAAAAACATATGAGTAATATTCGAAAATATAAAAAAAAAATCCCCATGATATAATACTACCATCTGCTTATATTTCTAGTTAGGATAAAAAAAGCAATTAAGGGTTTTGTTTTGAGGTCAGAATATCTTTGACTCTTTGTTCTTCCCTATCTATATATTATCCAATAAGCTATAGCAAACTAGAAAGGCTACATAGGTAGCAATAAGAGCTGCAGAGAGAACCAGAGAAGTCTCGATCACATATCTTGCTGCAAGAATTCGCAGTACATGTGGGCTTAATGTGAAAAATCTTAAAACTCGATTTTTTTTTTTTCAGAAGTGAAGAAGGGTGAAAAAAAGGCCTGTTTGTTTCTCATGAAGCGACAAAAAATTAAAAAGGTTTTAAAAGCTAAATCAGGTAATGAAGAGGTCCTATTTAAACAATGGGTCTTATATTCTCTCCAGTTTTGTAGCCTGTAGCAATTCTGCACATTTTGCATTTAAGGCTATGTCTTTATATTTAATGACCGATGCAGAGAAAAGTAATTAATGATGATGATGATCGCATCTTCTTCTCTTAGTATATTATTGAAATCCCCAATGACCAAGTGAACAACAACAACAACCCCTTGTCCTTTCAAATTCAAGGGAACTGTGGTAGAAGAAGTATATATTTATGCTTTTTGTTTCACTTTCATTGACAGCTTCTCTCTCTCTCTCTCTCTCTCTCTCTCTCTCTCTCTCTCTTCCTCTCTCTCTCTCTCTCTCTCTCTCTCTCTCTCTCTCTGTGCTTCTGCTGCTGCTATAGGTAAGTCAGATAACAATTAATGAATTATGTAGATTTTCCAGATGGTGTGGTGAGGTGAGTCTCATCCATGCCATGCCATTCATTAATAAGATGATATATTGCTAAGTGGCTTTTGTGGCTGCAATCTGGCTTTCTCCTTTCTGTGTATATGGCAAAAATCTGATTTTAGGGTCAGAGAGATGAAAGCATAAGGGTTTTTTCAGATGTCAAGAAAAAGCTCTTTTTCACCTCTATTTGAGAAATATGCATTATATTTATATTACATAGATAGTTCATGTTCTATTTAATTTTTTTCTACAGTTTCTACATGCTTTGGTTTGTTTAGTGTTTTACCCTTCTCAAAAGCTAACTAATTAATTAACCTACACTTTTCTCCTTCTAGCTATGGAGCCACCTATGTTGGGGGGTGAAGAGGAATGTCACAGCAATGAATCTGGATGGACCATGTACATAGGGTCCCCCAGAGACGAGGATGCACAACATTGTGATGATGATGATCATCATCATAGTTTCCTAGAAGAAGATTATGATTATGAATCAGCAGCAGCAGCACAACATTCTGATGTTGAAAGTGACGATTCCATGGTTTCTGATGCATCTTCTGGCCCGAGTAAATCAAAGGAGGAAGTGAATAAGAAGGACAAGTATTATTGCACAGAAAAAAAGGTGGAAAAGAAAAATGAGATCATGGCTTTCAATAGCAAAGATAAGGCTTCTGCAGCAGTTCATCAGAACGGTAGCAAAGTCAAGGTGAATAAAAATTATAGGGTGGGAACAAGGAAATCATAGATGCGTATTGATTCGAAGCTTATATGCATAGCTATCAGGTTAATTTAATTTAGCTTATTTTCTTATTAGGTTTTAATTACTTTTTTTTTCTGTCACAAATTACTATATATGCACTGTGCTTCATTTCTTAGGCCGCATTAATTAGCTACAGCATGCATGGATTAATTAGTAGGTATTTGTTTAATTTATTTCTAAATATTTCTACTTCTTTTTCATGTGTGCTACTACACAGTCTACACTATAGTTGTGTATGTATGAGAAAGATGAACACTAGGTTATGACGTATATGAGGAGTTTGAACAGTGGGTCAAATTACTATACAATAATTGTAATGTTTATTTTTATCCTCTTTAAACAAGGCAAAGCGAGAATATACCCCCAATTACATGGATGGTGACTGAGCACCGAAACTCGGTTATTAGTTGATTTAGTCAAGAAAGCAGTTGAAATAGGGGAAAATGAAGATAGTTAAATATATATACAATTTTTTTTTTTCATGAAAACTGTTTGATTTGATTACAGATTCATTAGTCCTTGTGAAGTTCACTTTAATAGCGAAAGAGACCATATCTTTATCCTTGATTAAAAAGCAAGAAAGGACAGTTGTAAATTATATATATATATATATATATATATATATATATATATATATATATATATATATTAGGGACTCATTACGGGTTGCATGATATGCCTAAACTAACTTATCACTCATGATTCTTGTATTTGAAGGTTAATTAGGTGATTATTACGGGAGGCGTGGTACGTGGTGCGTTCATAATTAACTAATTAATTCTTCATGATATTTGAAAGTTAATATGCGTGGGAGTTGAGCATCAGTTTTCACAAAAAAGAAATCATATTACCATAAATCATTAAGACCTATCAAATCTATGTTCTATATTTATATCTACGGTAAACAATTAGTTTGTGCAATTATAGGATAATATAGTTTTATAACAAAAAAAAATATTCAAACTTTTTTATTGAATTATTTGTTTTGATATATAATAAGTAAAACATTAAAAAAATAATTATTATTGTTACAAAGTGTTATAAATATATGTAAATTGTTGAAACAAATAAATTTAAATATATTTTTAGTCTTTTAATTGTGAATCATATTTTTTTTAGTCCTTCATGTTTAAAGTTGTTTTTATAAGTCCTTAAAATTCAAAAAATATTTTTTTTAGTCTTTTGTAAAGTGGGTCAAACAAGAAATAAAAATTCATAAATTTTATCATTTTTTGTTGTCTGAATTTGATTTTCTATTTATATTAATTTTAAACTATGATTTTTTTGGTGGTTTTAAACAGTGAGAGTCAAGCCAATAAAAAATTAAAACAATTTTTAAAGTGGTTAATGAGTTTTTAAATTTTTTATTGACTTGATAATAATAGTTTTTAACCTTTAGAAGCATAGTTAAAAATATAAAATAGAAAATCAAATTTTAACGGTGATATGTTGTTACAAATCACGAATCTGTTATTTTCATGTTTGACTTGCACGAGAGAGAAGGGCTAAAAAGAGCATTTTCTGGAATTCAAGGACTAAAAAAAACCTTTGAATTTGGAGGATTAAAAAGAAAATGACTCAAATTTAAAGGACTAAAAATATATTTAAGGTAGACAAATGTGTAATTTTTTAATTATTACACTTGATCAAAGAAAGTAATGATAAAAATTATTCAGTAATATATGATTTTATATGCAGGAATTGATGAACTATACTTTGAATTGTAACAAATGAAAATCTTTGTTGTAGTATATTTCTAATAGCAAATATGTTTAACTTTGAATCTCATGGTACATTTCCATGTTAATTTGAAATCACAAACTAATGTTGAAAGTTACAATAATTAAGAAATAAAAATTAAAATGGTAATAAATATTGAAATATTATATTAGATAAGAAATATATAATAGAAAATAATATGTAGTAATAATACCTTGTTTAAATTTTGAAAGACTTTTCTATAAATAATACTTGAAATGATATTTGAATAGTGTTCATCATCATTACACATAAATATCTAAAATCATTCACGTGTTGTAATTATCACATACAATTGTCCATGTGAAAAGAATGGTCTTGAAAGATAAATTTCTCTAATGTTGCAACCATAAATGACTTTTGCTTCCAAAACATGTTTTTCGAGTTGGGTGACAATGAGTCTAGTGTCATTATACAATCCAAAAGATTGGCCTATATTCGTTAATAGCATGATGGAAACATCAATCTTGGAAGTGACTTAGTGTTAAAAAATACTTGGGTTCTTAGATTCACGGGAGTTTAAGAAGATACCAGAAGTGGTGTTAAGAATACTTGTAAAGTCAGGAGTGGTGGGTTAGAATACTTGTTTTGTAATCATTTTTGATTAGTGGAACCCTTTACTAGTGAGTAAAAGAGAACTTGACGTAGCTTAAGTTGAGCGAACCAATATAAATCATGTGTTTCTACTTCTCTCTATAAAGGTTTATTAAGTTTTCTTATTACACTCTTTAACATCATTTTATATCAAGTGATTTGAAAAACTGTTTTAAGAACTTATTATCTGTCATTGGACAACCATATTGTTCTTCATTACATATTTGTTTTATCCTCAGTGGATGACTAGTGTTTTACACAATATTATATATATTACTCTTCATATGGCAAAAAGTTTATATCTTTGATATACACACTATTCAACCCCCTTTTAGTGTGCTTCTTATAGTTTCAGTTGGTATCAGAGCTTGGCCTTAAGGGTTGAGTATTGATAAGTGTCATATTTAAGTTACTTTTGGGATTAGAATGCTAGCACTTATATTTTGATTTTAGTAGTTTTCTTATAATCTTCCTTTAATTCTAGTTGTTTTATATTTTGTACATTTACAAACATTGTTGTTTAAATATGGAAGATTCATCCATGCATTTCTTATGTTTTGATGGTTATTTGTGGATTTAGAAACCAGGCCAAGATGAAGGGCAAAATGGTCATTTTGAAGAATTTTAAAGTGCCACTCGCCTAGGCTAGCAATCAACTTGCCTGGGCTAGTGAGATTACTTCACTTGAAGAAACCAACTCGCCGAGGCTAGCTATCACTCGCCTGGGTGAGTGACATAACTCCTACCTGAAGGAACCAGCTCGCCTGGGCAAGTATAACTCACCTAAGCGAGTGGTCTGGCACCTCATGCACCATTTCATTTAAAAGCCATGCAAACTGAACAAAGCAAATAAACCAGAGGCAGAAACCAAAGAAGAAGAATGCGAAGCAAGGAGAGAGAATAGAGAAAAGTGGACCTGATATTGTAGAGAAGTGATCGTGGATCGCTTCCTTCATTGTGTCTTCTATTGATCTCTTACTCTACACAATGATCAACTAGTTTCTTCAAAGGATTGGATGTAATCTTTGTACCCTTATACATCTTTTTTATATTTTATATATATGAATTTTTTCTACTTATTACTAGTGATTTCATTTTGTTCATAATATTTGATTCTATTTGATCACTAGTTTCATGAAATTGGATTCGAAGTTTGACTAGAAAGTGCTATTAGAATTTGAACTTAATGAATTTACTTTTTATGTTGCGTTGCTAGGAATAGATCATAACATTTTGATTGCCAATAATACAGGATTATGATTGTAATATTGGGATAGTTATTTCATATGCGAGGAATCAATATTCAGTAAATATTATTAGGATTCTCGAATGCGAGGGATCGATTCAGGGTGGTTTAATGTGTACATCAGTGATGTTAGAAAATGATTAATATGTATTAATATTATTTGGATACTTAGGGTATGTACGATGAAATTCAATCCTACGTTTCTCTTGAATTAATTAAATTCATTTTACTTTTTTTGTAATTTTCCATATTTTCGATGCACTAATTTCGTTATTTCTGTTATTTCCGTTAAACCATGATATTCGATTAAATTTGTTGTATATAACTATTGAATTGTTTACTTTTATCTGGAGCCTTTTGGAGACGATCTCTTTTATAAAATATGTAACCTACGACGACATTGGTATGCTTGCCAATAGTCTAACAAGTTTCTAGTTTCGTTGTCGGGGACTTGAGTCGCTCACTCAGTTTTTTCGGATTTAATTTTTTAGTTTAATAGGCCATTTTCCTTACTTTAGTTATTTATTTTATTTTGCTTTTGTATAAATTTTCTCTTGTTATATTTTATCTTCTCTAAACCTTGATACTTACGATTTATTGTAGTTTGTTTTTTTTTCTTTATGCAAGGTAAAGTTCCTGCAGATAAATCACTATTTGATTCGAAAATTGCAAAGATTGAAAGGAAGAACAAGAAGAAAAAGAAACAAGCAACCTATAAGCCACTAGGAGAATCTTCTTCTATTGATTCTCCTTCACCAGAAAAGCCACTTGTAATTGATATTATGGCTGATAGAAAAGAAGAAGGAAATATACCACCAAGGAGGACTCTTGGTGACTATGCTTATCAACAAGGACCAAAGCATTACAACAACATAACATTCCTCCTTTCAGTAACAAGGTTGTGGAATTAAAGCCAACATTGCTCAGTCTAATTGGTTCACACCCTTTTGCTGGAATTTATCATTAAGATCCGTACACACATTTGTCTACCTTCATGGAGTTATGCAGTACCATGGGAGCTTCTGATGAAGATGTTGAAGCTGTCTACCTCAAAGCTTTCCCATTCTCTTTGACAGGTAAAGCAAAGACATGGCTTCAATTACATCAAAACAAAAGTCTCAACACTTGGGAAGAAGTGAAGGAAAAATTCATTGCGAGATTCTCTGTGAGACATGAGAGAGATTCAAATATTTACTACGGAGGTGCCCAAACCATAATTTTGATGATGCTGCACAACTAAATATTTTCTATAGTGGTTTGAGTCCTCAGACAAAGATGATTCTTGATGCCTCAACTGGAGGTTTATGAAGTCTAAGAGCCATGAGGAAGCAATTGTAATCATTGACTCCATAGCAGCCAATGATTATTAGAGTCACCATGATAGATATCCGGTTCAAAGGAAAGGCATAATGGAGATGGATACTCAGAATGCAATTCTAGCTCAAAATAAACTCTTGACTAAGCAAATAGAGGCCTTAACAAAACAGATAGGCCAACTTCCTTAACAATTCCAGCAAGATGGATCGTAGAAAACACACGAAGCTTATTAAGTTCAACAAGTTCTAAGATGTGACTTCTATGGCGGTGACCATCAGAATGACCATTGTTCAGCACCTGGTGATTGCCAACATGAGGATGAGGCCCATTATTTTTAGAATCAAACCAGACCTCAACAGAACTTTCAAGGAAATTACCAAGCCTATAGAGGTGGTCCAGGTGCAAATCAGCCTTATGACTGGAGGCAGCAAAATAATAATGCATATTATGGTCCCACTAACGCTTCTTATGCAGCTCTTAACAACTCTTATGCAGGTCTTTCAAATAGGGGTCCACAACAACAACAAAAGCTCAACCTGATATAATTTAAAAAATGGAAGATACTCTAACTCAGTTTATATTGATGTCCATCACAAATCAGAAGAACACCAATCCTTCCAATAAAAATCTTGAAGTTCAGGTTAGACAACTTGCAAAACAACTGTTTGAGCATGGAAGTAGAACTTTTTCAGCAAACACACAGGTTAACCCAAAGGCACCAAGAGGAGTGGATGTCTTGGATGAAGTGATTTCTGACTCCAAGAGGTTGATTCAAAGAAAAGATTGTTTAGAGAAAATATTGACTGAAGCATTTTAGGAGATAAGTGAATTTGAAGAAAATGAGAGTTCATATTGTCTCTAACAGCTAGATGATTTCAAGGAAATTCCTTACCACTAATCTTTCTTTGAAGAATTGAAAGAAGATAAGAAGAATGAAGAATCGAAGATGGAGCTGAAAGCATTACCTCCACATTTGAAATATGTTTTTCTTGCAGGTGATTCACATAAACCAGTTATAATTAATTCAAGTCTTTCGGAAGAAGAAGAAAGAGACTGGTGAAAATTTTGAAGGAGAATATATAAGCCATTAGCTTACCATTGTCGTCCATTTGTAGGAAGCCTGAGCCATAACAAGGGTGTTTAGCTTAAAAGACGTTAAAAAAGTGCTCCTAGAAGGCAACCCAGTATTTCTAAACATTGTTTTAATTTGTGTTTCTTGAATTTTATGTCTTGTGTTTCTCAATTATATTTCTGAACATTACTTTTGAGTCTTTATTGGAAAATTACGATTTTGAATGTATATATTTCAATTTGTAGGTTGAGTATAGTTTTAAATATGTCTATATTTAGTGTGAAACTGTGTTTTACATATTCTAGTGTTTGTGTCATATTTTTACATTTTATAACTTGTTTGTAGTTTTGTATGTTTCATATGTATAATTGGTTTTTGATGAAACTTAGTGTTTTTAATACCCTTTGCCCACCCTAGAGAAATTTAGGGCTATCATTTCATGGCCTGGAGACAGGCCTATTTTTCAAGAGGAGGCAGGTCTTACACATGACCAAGGAGGAGGAAGAGCAGATGAGGATGAAAACATGACAGATCCTGATGATTATTTCATTGGAGGAGATTGAGCTCCTCAGCCATGATCGTCAAAAATTAGTGAACTTGTCTTTATGTATCTTTATTGCTTTGTAGTTTAAACTTCAGTACTTTATTACCTTATTTATTATTTCAGATTTTTTTTCTTGGATATTTATGCACTTTTGTGATTTTGACTAGTTTATGCATGCACTTTGATATGTGTACACAGAGGTTTCCCTCTTTTTGGTAGTACACATTAGTGAATAACTTTGTTCTATTGGTGTAGTGTAGAATATATATAACTCTTTATGGGACTTAAACAAAAAAAATTTCTTGGACATAACATGTTTTGGAAAGAATCAACAGCTGGTGATTTTGAAACTTGCTTTGGAATTGGATCATAACACAACAAAGTGATTTTTGGAAACATTGAGAATGAAAAACAATGGATAGCTTTCCCCTATACCAAATGAATTCATATGTTTTTGAATGGACTTGATAAAGAACAACTTTTGAAACATTGATTTGATTTGAACATGGAAACATGCCTTAAGCTTTAGTGACTGTGTGCAGCCACAAATTTTACAATGAGTGTCCTCACTAATATGTTCTACATATGATTTTGCATGAATTTCTAATTGTCATAGCATATGATAAATGGATATGATTTAGGCATTCTTTCTTTCTTTCTTGCACATTTAAAGCCACTTCCAAAAAGCTATCTCAATGTATATTATTTTACCATTTACAAGCCCTTTGAGCCAAACACTTGATATTTTGTTGGAACACTAACTTAGGATAAACGTTTCCTACCTTACCTTAGGTTAGGAGAGCAAAGATGTTTTGTTGGGGATTTCTATCATTTGGTGGCTCATGTGATGTAAATACTTTGTGTTTTAAATGTCATTATTTATGTAAAAGAAATATTGTATAGAAAAGAAAAGAAAGAAAATGAAAAAGGAAACAAGTTCTTTGTTAATAAATAAATGTATGAATTATGTACATTATGTTCTAAACTGTATAGAGTTGTAAATTTTATAAGTTGGGATGTTGGTATGAAGTATTGATGACTTGGTAGAAAAGGGAAGAAATAGAAAGTGATTATTCACTTGAGTTGCTAGCTTGTTTTTATCTTTCCTCTCCTACTCTCAAGGTATTTTTGAATATCTAGAAAAATTAAGATTTATTTCAAGCCAACCCCAACCCTAAAAGTCTTAATGATCCACGATGATTATGTACTTTATCTTTGATTTGATGGGAAATGAATTGCAAAGTTGATTTATGATGTATCAGTGTTGAAACTGAGATGAAATACTTGCTTGTGTGAGAATATACACCTTTGAGAGGTTTTCCTCTGTTTGAGTGAATCAAGTGTTTTCTCTGATGTTCTTAAGAAAAAAAAAATGAGAATTGATCTTAATCTCATTCGGTTCTGTGAATTTCATCTTTTGTGCTTTCATTTCTCATTGTTGAGTGTTTGAAAATATTGTTCTGATCACTCGGAGGTTGATTCTTTACAAATCATGTTCATAGGTTTTGGTGTAGAAGTATTGAAGCATTTTTATTTTATAATTATACTTCTGTTATTCGTAGTTTCTTTCTATAATTTGCTTGAGGACAAGCAAGATTATCGGTTGGGGGAGTTGATAAGTTTCATATTTTATTTATTTTTGGGATTAGAATTCACTTATCTTTTGATTTTAGTAGTTTCCTTATAAAATTCCCTTAATTCTAGTTGTTTTATATTTTGTACATTTATAAATGTTGTTGTTTAAATATGGAAGATTCATCAATCCATTTCTTATGTTCTTATGGTTATTTGTTGGATCCAGAAACCAAGCCAAGATGAAGGCAAAAGGTCATTTTTGAAGAATTTCAAAGTGCCACTCGCCCAGGCTAGCAATCAACTCACCTAGGCTACTGAAATTACTTCAACTTGAAGGAACCAACTCGCTTGAGCTAGCTATCACTTGCCTGGGCGAGTGACATAACTTCAGCCTGAAGGAAGCTCGCTTAGGCGAGTTGGTCTTGCATCTCTTGCACCGTTTCATTTAAAATCCATGGAAACTAAAGAAAGCAAAGAAACCATAGGAAAAAACAAGAGAAGAAGAACACGAAGGAAGGTGAAAGAAGAGAGAAAAATGGAGCTGATACTGCAGAGAAGTAATCATGGATCTATATATATATATATATATAAATCTTTTCTACTCATTACTGGTGATTTCATTATGTTCGTAATGCTTGATTCTATTTGATCACTAGTTTCATGAAATTGGATTCTAAGTTTGACTAGAAAGTGCTCTTAGAATTTAAGCTGAATGAATTTACACTTTACGTTAGGTTGCTAAGAATAGACCATAACATTTTGATTGCAAATAGCACGAGAATATGATTGTAATGTTGGAATATTTATTTCATATGCGAGGAATCAATATTTGGTAAATATTCTTAGGATTCTCGAATGCGAGGGATCGATTCGGGGTGATTTAATGTGTGCATCAGTGATGTTAGAAAATGATTAATATGTATTAATATTATTTGGATACTAAGGGTATGAACGATGAAATCCAATCCTACATTTCTCTTGAATTAATTAAATTCATTTTACTTGTTTTCATAATTTTCTGTATTTTCGACGCATTATTTTCGTTAGTTCTGTTATTTATGTTAAACTATGATATTTGTAGTAAATTTGTTGTACATAACTATTGAACTATTTGCTTTTATCTGAAGAAATCGAGTAACTCAAGTCCCTGTGGAGGCGATATCCTTTATAAAATCTGTAACCTATGACAACATTGGTATGCTTGCCAATAGTCTAACAAGTATCTGACAACCCTATGGAAAAGATCCTATAGATCAAAGATAAGGAAGAAGGATTCGTCACCAACAAACCACCTCTATTCAGAGGAATAAAGTATGACTACTGGAAGGAATGTATGATAGACCATTTCAAATCTATTCATATAGATTTATGGGACATGGTGGGAAATGAAGATTACATACCATATGATGACCAGCTAAATGAGATCCCCAGAAGCCAGTGGACAGAGCAACAAAAGCTCAGATTTTTTCTAAACTCCAAGGCTAGAAACATGATCTTGTGTGCTCTTTCAGAAGAAGAGTACACCAAGGTACACAACTTCAGGAGTGCCAAAACAATGTGGGACACTCTGGTTGTAACAATGAGGGCACCTTATAAGTAAAAAGGAAAAAACTAAGTCTTCTCATCTGTTAGTATGAACTCTTCTCCATGGAAGAAAACAAAGACATACAATGTTTGTTTGGACATTTTCAAACCATTCTTAACAAACTAAGATCCTTAGGTAGAACTTGTAATGACCTGCCTCGTCGCTACGATATCACTAACACTAGTCGTGTATGTTTCAAATTTTAATAAAAACTCTATTAATTTGATTATGAAAATGTAGTAAATTTTTCGCGATAATACCATTATCATACACAAATTACAATTTCGTAATTAGATACATATGTACATATATATATATATATATATTTATATATATATTTATATATATTAAATCAGTACATATCATTCACATGTCATAACTTCATTTAGTTTTACATGTATATACACCTGAAATTACATATCTAACAAAAGAGTCAAGGAAACTAACTAAGAAAGAGTTGATTAACAAAACATAACTCTTTCCCCAAAAAGAATTCCAACGTCATCACATCGGCTTGGCAGCTCCAACCAAAAAGAATTCTCCTCCAGAGTCTCCTACTGCTGCTCATCTGCTCACACGAACGAAAGTTCATGATCATCACAGGTACCAACCACACGGTACAACAAAAACAAGGGTGAGTTTATTATATAAAACTAACAAGCATCAGATAACAACAGTTGGGATAGAAACAACTTTACCCATCACAATCATTAACAAAAATCCATTATTCCAATACGCATTCAACAAACCGATCATTCAATGCATTTCACAACTCAAACAATCATGCACAGAATGATGCATGCACCTGACTCATCTATCAGCATACAATATGGTACCATATCCCAGAAATAGTTTTTTATAAGAAAAATGATTCACCGCCTATCAGGGCCACCCTGTCGTGCACTGACCATTCCTCTCCCCCGGTGATCAGCTAATATCGCTAGGGAATTCCAAACTTGATGACCCCTTAGTACCTACATTTTCAGCCCACAGACACCCACAGGTACGCGGGTGCCTTCATTCTATTTCCATCTATGCAAATGAAGTATGAAACACGAACATCATCAATGCATGACCCGACTAGGAACAAATCTTTCATCGCAAGGGTAACCCGTCATGCACCCCCATGTACATACATAACACACCAATATGGGCTCACCAATACACTGACCGTGGCTAGGAACAAATCCATCCTCGCAAGGGTAACCAACCAATCGCTACACCCCACGTTTATGGACACAGCCTACAACCATGAGCACCATCAATGTATAACCTGACTAGGAACAAATCCTTCCTCCCAAGGGTAACCAGTCATACACGCCCCATGTGTATCCATGTATATCCACATCACACAACGATAACCATGGACACCATCAATGCATGACCCGGCTAGGAATAAATCCTTCATCGCAAGGTAATTCGTCATGCACCTCCCATGGGTATCAATATATATACACATCACACAATGACATTGTTTACATCAACATTATCTCTCATCAATGTCACTATCAACATCCACATCACATCATCTAATATCATCATCATACATATTACACTCGTCTCATTTCAACATCATCAACCCAAACATCCATATTAACATTGTTTCATTCAAACATCACCAATCACATAAACATTATCATTTTAATCATCACAAACCACATAAACATCATCAATCATTTCCGTGATATCTTAATTTCACTATCATCTACAACATTAGTAATAAATACACCGCATCCCATTAGTTAAAAACATCATTTACTTTGAAAATGAGCATACACAGATATAAACACACATTAATCATAAATACGTCGCATCCCATCAGTTAAAAATATAGTTTTTCTTGAAAACCAGCCCACAACAGGGACATGCAGTTATCTTCATAGTTAGACTCCCTGGTCTTCAACTATGGTATCTAAATTACTACCAACATAATAAACTCCCTTTACCTAACGAGGAGTTCTCCCGTTAAAGCCTTGAGGTGTTGTTTCGAGATCCTTCAAATACGCGGGTTTTCGTCCAAACGCAGAGCTCTATATACCAAATCAAAGACAATTTAGTATAGATTTTCAAGGTAAGATCAATATTAACATTAAGATTAAATACCCACTCAAATCAAAAAGGGATTAAACGGTGTTTTGAGAGTTCACATCAAAAGGCATCATTTTAAAATTTCGATCATACCAATGTGACTAGGACTCAACAAGGATCACATAAATGACATTAATTTCATAAAAATGGGACTTTCACAACATCTCATTTTTAAAGGGTTTTCAAAGGAAGTGTAAAACTTCCAACAACGGTACCCAAAACACCAGAGACACTAAGAGAAACTTAAATTAGCTAGAATAGTACAAAAGAAACCAAGATTACCTCAAGAAAATAAAGAAAGAAGGATTTAGAAGCTCCTTCCTCTACCAAAACTTTGAGAAAATTTTTGAAGATTCCATTCTGATTACAAGGTTCCTCTCCGTGTCGTGGTTCCCTGGCAAGCAACGACGGCCAGTGGTGGTTGATGGTGGTCTTGGGTGGTGGAAGGGAAGTTTGTATGGTTTTTTGGTGATTTTAGAGAGAGAAAACGAAGAAAAATGCATTTTTCGCGTTTCTACACTACGATGTGCATTTATAACTCGAAAGTCTTGCTTAGTGTGCCTGCGGGTCTCGCTCAGCGCAATTTCTCCTCTGTCTAAAAATATCTTGGAATTGGGCTCAGCGCAACATTGGCTCACTTAGCGAGACATTCAAATATTGTCATCTTGAAGATCCGAACGGTCAAAAGATGAAGAGAAGAGTTTTGAAGCTTCTGTCCAAATTTGGGGAGGATCCAACGGTGAACAAATTTGGGATGGTAGTTTTATCGAAGTAGGTTATGGGTTAAACTATCACTCTCGCATTACAAAAACAAATAAAACAAAGTTCACATAACTTGACATTCACACCAAGCAATTTCACAAGGTTAACCTACACAATCAATCAACTAATCCAAGCTTATCAAACAATAAACTAACACAACAAATACATAAAACATCTATTTTCAGTTATCGAAATTTCAGGGTGTTACAGAACTTATGATAATTATGATCACATTGACAAAATTTTGAGAAGTCTATCTAGGAAGTGGAGACCACTTGTAACAATGATGAGAGCATTAAAGAATATTGAGTCTATGTCTCTTGAGGAACTTGTTGGTACCCTCAAGGTTCATGAACAAGAGCTCTAGCAAGACAAAGGTCTTAGAAGAGAAAAGTCTATGGCTCTCAATAGTCAAAAGAATAAGAAATAATCATCGTCCAAAGAACAAGTGCGAAGAAGCTCCTCCAAAGCGCTTACGGTCAATGATTCATCTGTTGATGAATCTCAAGAGGACTCAAATGAAGACGAGCTCGCCTTCATCTCTCACAAATTCCGTAAGATGTGGAGAAACAAAAGTAGGTCCAAGTAGAAAAACTCTTCAAGAAGAATGCCCTGAGACAAGAAGGATAAAGACAAAAGTTCCATAATCACTATGAGTGCAAAAGGACTGGACACTTCAAGTCACAATATCTAGATCTGGAGAAAAGTCAAGTTAAGAAGAAAGTCTTTAAGACTAAAGAAAAAAAGGGATTATGATCACATAGGAAGGCCTGGACGACACCTCGTTTGATGAAGACAATGAAGAAGCAAACATATGCCTGATAGCAGCCACAACTTTTGAAGGATCCGAATCATATCATGATGATGTGGTAAATTTCGATGCCCCTAAGTCTCTTAGAAAACCTTAGCATGAACTTTTATCTAACTCATTGATTCTTTTAAAAGCTTATAAAAACCTACGAGGAGATTTCAAAAATCTATCCAAATATCATTTAAAACTTGAGAAAACCCTTAAGGATCAATTAGATGTTTCACTAGACGAGTCCGCTCAAACATGTAAAGCTTGTGTAACTCTTAAAGAAAAAGAGTCCAAGTTATGGCTTGAGATTGAGACAAATGTCAACGAAAAAGCTACCCTTCTTAAGAACATTCAGGAGTTTAATGAACTTCACAATCATCAAAAGGAAAAAAAAGATATGATCTTTGGAGACAATATGCACAAGCACACAAAGATTATGAAGAACTCAAAATGAGTAAACATAATCTTTGGGTGGAATGTGAAGAACACAAGAGATTGGTGAGTTTTCTGAACAATAAGCTTTTGAAGTATCAAGAACTTAAAGGTCAACCTCAAGAGTTGTAAAACTTCATGAGGAAATAAGAACCTTAACGACTACATTATTTAAGTTTGTCAAAGGAGCAAACAATCTTAACAAGTTGTTTGGAAACTATAGAAGTTCTACTAACAAATCTGGAAATGCATATGAAGGAAACATATATGTTCATGATGAAGATACAATTGTCTGTTATTTCTGTGGAAAATTTGGACACGTGACGTCCAGATGCAAGGATCTTCCTAAGAAGGGTTCACCCAATCCCTTTATGACTATCACAAAAGGACCCAAAAAGATTTGGGTACCTAAGAAAAGATTTTTTCCTATTATAGATATCCTTGATAGTAGGAAACAGACACCTGCCATGGTACTTGAACAATGGTTGTTTGCGACACATGACAGGAGAAAAGTCTATGTTCCAATGCTTGACTCCCTATCATGGTGGAACAATCACTTTCGAAGGGAATCAAAAAGGCAGAATAACAGGTGTAGGTAAGATAGGTATTCACCCATATCCCTCTATTGATACCATTTTACTCGTTGAAGGTTTTAAACAAAATCTACTAAGCATAAGTCAATTATGTGACAGTGGATATGGTGTTTTCTTCAACAAGGATGAGTGTGTCGTCTAGTATGAGCATAGGTCCCCATTAGTCTATGCAAAGAGAAAAGGAAACCTCTACAAAATAAGACTGGGGGAACTCTAAAATCGAAAGGTGTTATGCTTATTGTCTATCAAAGAAAATCACTAATTATGGCTTACAAAATTTGGCCATGCAAGTTAGAGTTTAATATCCAAATTGCAAAAAAACAACCTCGTAAGAGGTATGGGCATATCAAAAACTCTTTTACTAGTAAAAACATTGTTTTTACCTTTAGACCTCTCTAGCTATTACATCTTGATTTGTTTGGTCCAACTAGAACTCCGTCCACCAACGGTAAGAGGTATGGACTTGCCATAGTTGAAGACTACTCTAGATGGACATGGGTTATGTTCCTAAACCACAAGGATGAGTCTTTTGATGCCTTCTTTAAATTTTGTAAACATGTTAAAAACAAAAAAAAGTATGCATTACTTCAATTAGAAGTGATCATGGGGGTGAGTTTGAAAATGAAAGGTTCCAACCGTTCTATAAAGAAAATGGAATTCTTCATAATGTTTCAACACCAAGAACTCCTCAACAAAATGGAGTAGTTGAAAGAAAGAATAGATCTCTCCAAGAGATGGCTAGAACATGCTAAATGATAACTCAACTCCTAAGCACTTCTAGGCTGAAGTAATGAATATTGTGCTATCTTCAAAACAAAATTTATATAAGACCCATCTTGAAAAAGACTACCTATGAATTGTGGAAGGGACGAAAACCTAACATTTCATATTTTTATCCATTTGGGTGAAAGTGTTTCTTTCTCAACACAATGGATAGTCTAGGAAACTTTGACTTGAAAAGTGTTAGACTTTTGGCAAGCGTACCAATTGTCGTTGTAAGTTACAAAATTTATAAAAGTTCGTCTCCACAGGGACTTGTGCTACTCAGTTAATTCAAATAAAGCTTAACAGTTTAATAGTTTATGTAAAGTGAGTGTGAACAGAGTTTCATGTAGTTGCGGATTAACAGAAATGATGAAAATTTAGAAGAAACGGAAATAATAAACTTAATACGGAAGATTATGGAAAGTTACGAAAAGTTACGAAAGATTACGAAAACTAGTAAAACGAATTTGTTTAAGTTAAGAACGTAGGATTGGATTTCATCGTTCATACCCTTAGTATTCAATTAATATTACCATGCATAAGTTATTTTCTTTTATTATTGATGCACACATAAAATCACCCCAAATCGATCCCTCGCATTTGAGAATCCTAAGAAT
>PYAF01005223.1:372482-388083 GCA_007407185.1 Glycine tomentella | reverse complement strand
ATCTTACTAAAATATCTAGGGATTCATTGGTCATTTCCAGAATTGTTCAGGGCAAAATTGTCATTTTTCACCCTAGGGGCATAAACGTCATTTTTGAAATTGTTCAGGGGCGTTCTTGTCATTTTGCCCTAAATTTTTCTACTGTTTTTCATTAACTTTTTACTCCTGTAATTCCCTAATTTTTAGGATGTTACACTTAATACATGCAGTGTCCTCAATGCATCAAAACAAAATAACAGACTAAAACAAAATGGACTAGACTACTACTGAAATAACAACTAAAATAAAAGAAGCAAGTGAAAACTAAAATAAAACATGAAAAAAGAAAACCTCTTCAAGAAGGAGCTGAACCCTAGAAAAAGTGGTCCTACAACTACCTAAGAAAATCCACCTACACCGCAAAACAATGGACAAATCCCCAATTGTGAAGATTCACCATGGCTATAGTAAGGTGATTATAGTTGTGGTGCCAAGAAGCAATAGAAGAAGAAGAAAGGCACCATAACCATAGTGCCAAATGCATAATGCAATGCATGAAGAGTACCATGATTATGGTGAAAGGGGTGATTACGATGGTGGTGGATTAGTCAGAAGAGGTCAAACCTTTTTTTAAATACAATGAAAACAAATTGGCCACGACTGTAGTGGAGTGATAACCGATGTCGTATCACTTCAAAACAAATAAACTACACTAATTCTGTAGCACAGGATTAACCTAAGTCGACTCTGAGACACGATCAATTTGATTTCAACTTTGTAACACCCCGTATGCATCCGGTGTATTAACAATTACTTAATTAGATTAACACGGTAATTAATTTAAAAACCAATAATTAAAACAACGGAAGCGTTTTTCCTTTCAAAACCATATTTCTTGATTCATTATGTATGGTACGTAACCTCAATTAATAATACAAATCCAAAAGCATAAACGAATGCCACAATACCACAAATTAGCCCTTTACGATCCAGATAACATAAAGAAAGGCAGATAACAAAGTATCCCAGCAGATATAGCAGGAGAAACATAAACTACATAACTTAATATGGTACAACATATATACATCATCTCAACCACCACTGTGGCGATACACAAGAATAGGCATCCATTGCCATGATCTCACAGATCACATCCTCACACAAGGGCATACAAAACATGTAGTGTCTATACAACATCAATATAAACAGAGTCCATCATATG
The DNA here is from genome assembly GCA_007407185.1 of Glycine tomentella. Classification (NCBI taxonomy): domain Eukaryota; kingdom Viridiplantae; phylum Streptophyta; class Magnoliopsida; order Fabales; family Fabaceae; genus Glycine; species Glycine tomentella. The sequence continues at coordinate 386,882 of PYAF01005223.1, read as the reverse complement.
TGTACACACACATCTTCCCTCGCACGGGTACAAAATACATCAAAACAAAAAGTAAGGAGCCACAAAGCTCTCATCACATTGCCAAGCAGCTACAAAGAATCTGTCTCTACTGGGGCCTCCCGCCCTGAGACATATCATCTCTGCCAGATGAATCACTTGCAAAATATAATCCCCACACGTGGTAAGATACAATCTCAGTAAGCTCAGGGCTCTTGGAGGCTTCTCCTCCCCCTGGCTCACTTCCATGATACACAACATCAAAGGCATCACAATCACTCGGCCACCTGGCCCTCACAACAAATACATATCCATCTAGCTCTAATGTATATCCGTGGTACTACGCCCACCACAAGATGCATCATCATCAGCATCTGCGACTCTCAGTCCCCAGTGTGAGACCGGAACTCACACCCGTGCCATCCTATTGGGAGTTACCCCTTTACACATGGATGCATGTATATGGCAGCTCTGAGAATAGGCTTCAACCGCGACGAGACCACCTATCTCTTGGTCTTAAGGGATCATCATCACCCTTTACGTGAGCAAACCAAACTAGGAGTTGCGCTCTACTCTTAGGGAGGTCCATATCTATCTAATTGGCCAGAAGATCTATTCAACAGATAACTATACACAAAAAGCATAGAATCATCCATACATATTATCATGAGAAAACTGTAACAATCAATTCAATGCACATGCATCATGTATGTAACCATCACTCCCTCGGATTATGGTGGAGCTCAAGCAGTGGGAAATAGTCCCAAGCACCATGAACGTACCTGGCAATGCAGTGCTCTGCTGTCCAAACCCAGAACTGTGGTCTACGCCACTGACACCCTCGGTGTCACGCCCTATACAAAGGCACACAAGCAAATCAATAACCAACCTAACCTTACAAGGCATTAAGTACGTAATAACACTCCTCAACCGTTTAAAATGAAAAGAAGCATTATTCCTTTCCATTTAAACCTCTTAGTCCTCTATCTTAAGGTTATCAGAACTAACCACCTTATAGTCAACTCAAAGACCCTCAGCAGGGTCTATCTCGGCCTAACCAAGACACTAGAGTCTCCCAAAGACTCTGCATCAACCATTTCAGAGAATTCAACACTATACAGACCAAAACTCAAGGATTAACAATATGGCTAAAATGATTACTTCAACACAATTTCACCGTTTATATAGCCATATAGTGTTGATTTGAGGGAAAGTTACTTGAAGCCTAAAGAGATTTAAAGACAAGGAAGTGTTTTGGACTTTCAACATGTTTGAAGAATTGAAGAAAAGCTTGTAATCAAATGTAAAAGGAAGGAAGTTTTCTAATGATCCAAGTCATTGCATTCATATCATTCATAAGCTTAAGAATTAAATCACAAGGCATTAGGAAATTGTTTTGAATCTTGAAATAAACTAAGTGTTTTTGGAAAAATAGCATTTCACTGGTTTAATCGATTATATAAGGAAAGGATCGATTATTTTGTTCTTGTTGCTTTCTGGAAAATTCTCAAGAACAGTTTAATCGATTACTTTATCGGATTAATCGATTATTTCAACTTAGTATATACAAAATCTGCCTTTGTGTCCTTCTTAATCGATTACTACTGAGCTGTAATCGATTACATTACTCATACAGAAAATATCATCACTCTGGTGTAATCGATTACCATTTATTGTAATCGATTACTTAGTTCAAAGCATGTTTTTATAATGTCTGCTTTAATCGATTACCAATTATTGTAATCGATTACATAGTACAAATACATTTTTCAATGTGCCTGCTTTAATCGATTACACGTCGGGATAATCGATTAAATTGCTCGTTGTTGTTACCCAGAATCTTTATGAATACTTTAATCGATTACAAGAGCGTGTGTAATCGATTACAGGAGCGTATTTAATCGATTACAAGCAGTTACAAAAATCTTTATAAATAGAATCCTTGCTCAGCTATTTTCCTAACTTGAATAATTCGTATTCTGAGCATTCTAAGGCACTCTAAACATTCACAAAGTGATTTTTCTGGGCTCACTAAGTTCTTGCTTCCATGAAACTCATATGGGTCTAAAGGATTTAGTGAAGCAAGCTTTCTCTTTTCAAAGTTTAAGGAAAGCCATGTTCTGAGTTTGTTATTTGCATTCAATCTGGTAATTTCATTCTTATGCATATTATCTTTGGATCATCAGGTGATTTCTTTCCTTACTCTTTGAGTTTGTAATTCTCTGTTAGAATTGTATTTGCTTTTGTATTGTAAATTGGTTTCTTGCATGAAACTAGAGATAGTGTTTATCTAGGGGTTGCTGAGTAGTGTTCTTAGTTTGGATTTGGCTTCTAAGGGTCTGATAGTGTTTTAGACTTCTGAACTTTATCTAGGGTTGATAAAGAGAAGCTTGTATTTTCTTGTAAGAATATTATTTGCAATAGTGGAACTCTACTCTAGTGTTGAGTAGAAGAAAATTGGATGTAGCTCCATAGTGTTTGAAGTGAACCAGTATAATTCTTGTGTGTTCATTTACTTCTACATATTAATTGTCTCCTTTGTGAATTATTGTTTACTCTTGGTTCTTGAAGCATTACATCTCTTGGGTTGACCTTTGGATAAAGGTTCTTGGTTTCTAAAGTGATAAAGATCCATTAAGAGAAAAACTCTGATTTTGTTTAATAAATTTTAAATTACCAAGCCTAACCAATTCACCCCCCCTCTTGGTTAAGTGTGAAGTGTTCCTATATTTTACATATTGTACAAGCATCAAGGCTCATGCATGACATACAATCACTAATTTAACCAACATTCTTTCTACACATACATTTCTTAAAGCCAAATACCAAAGTCCATAAAATCAATATTTCAAAGCTAATCCTTCATCACAACAACCTCTTAAACATACTTTTCTAAAGGACCCAAGTCTAATTCCAACTCTAACTCAAAATGGTCACTATTCACCTCAAGAACAATTTCACAAATCAAACGATAAAACTTGAGTTTCTTACCTCTAAACAGTCAAGGAATGCTAGAGGATCACTTCTCCAAGCGTGGGTGTCTGTAAATCGCCTCCTTTCCCCACCAAACTCAAGATTTGTGAAGTTCCCTAGAGAATGTGATCTCTCCGTTTGAAGGTTTTTAGGGAAAAGTGATGAAGGATTCTATCTCATAGGATGATTCCCTACGAGTTTCATGTTGGGTGGAAGGTGTTTAGATGAAGATTGGTGAAGATATGGAGCTTCCCTAGTGCTCTAATGGCGGAAAAGGTCCAGAGGAAGAAGAAGGAAGGGTTTTGGCCCCCAAAAAAGCATAAATGACATTTTATAGTGGCCTTGTTAGAGTTCCCGCGTTGATCGCGCCAAACTCACGCTAACGGCGCCACATTCCAAAGGAAATTGGCTTCCTGGAGCACTTCGGGCGCCAACTCCCAGTGCATCTGGTGTTAACGGCGCCACTCTGGTGCTACTGGCGCTATCTTCCAGTGAAAATTGGCCTTCTGCTGCATTTTCACGCTAACAGTGCTAGATTCTAGCCGTCGCTAACGCTTTTTGCGACAGAATATTAAAAATTAAAATTTTCTTTCTTTTTTTTTTCTTTCATTTATTTAGCCTTGGTTATTATATTCATCCTACCTTTTAAGAATTTTGTCCGCAAAATTCAAAACCATACCTGTCAAGCAACTCAGGGTATAGCTGTAAAAGCTCCTGCTCTCGCTCCATAGTCGCCTCCTCAGGTGTCCTCCCTTCCCATTGTACCTTGTCTATGGGAATGATCCTACTCCGAATCTTCTTCTCCATCTTGTCAAGAATCCGTACTGGTCGTGTAGGACAAGTCAGATTCTCCCTAATCTGAACGGTGTCAGGCTCCACCACGTGCGACGGGTCTGCAACATATCTCCTTAGCTGTGACACGTGGAAGATGTCATGCAGCCCTGACAGCTGGGGAGGTAAAGCTAGCCTATAGGCCATTGGTCTTACTCTCTGGAGAATCTGGTAAGGAGGACCAATGAACCTAGGACTGAGCTTTCTCACGCCCAATGCCCGTCCTACACCTGTGGCAGGAGACAGCCTCAGAAACACATGGTTGCCCTCATCAAACTACAGCGGCCTGTGTTTATGATCATAGTAGCTCTTCTGTTGACTCTGAGCTTTCATCAACTTATCTCTGATCAACCGGATCTGCTCAGAAGTCTCCTAAACCATCTCAGGTGCAAGAAGCTGTCTCTCTCCTACCTCGGTCCATCAAACAGGAGTCCTGCACCTCCGGCCATACAGAGCCTCATAGGGTGCCATGCCTAGACTAGCATGGAAACTATTATTATACGAGAACTCCACCAGAGGTAGGTATCTATCCCACCTAGTACCCTGCTCCAAAGCACAAGCTCTCAACATATCCTCCAGAGTCTGGATAGTCCTCTTTGTCTGACCATCTGTCTGAGGGTGGTAAGCTGTGCTAAGCCTCAACTGGGTCCCAAAAGCCTCTTGAAGAGCACTCCAAAACCTAGAGGTGAACTTCGGATCTCTATCGCTGACAATGCTCTTCAGGACACCATGTAGCCTGACAATTTCCCTGACATACAGCTGAGCCAACCTCTCTGCGGTATAGTCAGTCTGAACAGGTAAGAAATGAGCAGACTTGGTCAGCCTATCAATAATCACCCAGATGGAGTCACATCTAGTCTGAGTCCTCGGTAGTTTAACTACGAAGTCCATCGAAATGCTATCCCATTTCCACTCTGGAATCTGCAACTGTTGCAGTAGGCCTGACGGTCTCTGATGCTCAATCTTCACCTTCTGAGATATCAGACACTTAGCCACATGCTCAGCTATGTCTCTCTTCATCCCTGGCCACCAAAAGTTCCTCTTAAGGTCCTGATACATCTTGGTGGCACCTGGATGAATGCTGAACTGGCCCTTATGAGCCTCAAATAGAATGGCATCCATCAACTCACCCTTAGGCACAATAACTCGATCTTGGTACAACACCAAGTTGTGAGTCTCCCAAGAAACATCTTGCTGACCAATCATGGCCCTCACATCATCATCCTGCTTCTGGGCCTCTCGGATCCTCCGAATCAAATTATTATCAACCTTGGTCTCTCTCAACTCAAGACCACGAACACCCTCTGTCATAGTCAGGTGCATATCTCTGAACTACTCAATCAACTCACAGTCTGAGATCATCATGCAGGCAACACTCACATGCTTCCTGCTCAAGGCATCAGCAACAACATTCGCCTTGTCGGGATGATACCTCAACTCAAAGTCATAATCTTTGAGGAACTCCATCCACCATCTTTGTCTCATATTCAGCTCCTTCTGGTCAAAGAGATACTTGAGACTCTTGTGGTCATTGAACACCACCAACTTGGCACCATACAGGTAGTGCCTCTAAATCTTTAGAGCAAAGACAATAGCTGCAAGCTCTAAATCATGCGTAGGATAAGCCTCCTCGTGAGGCTTCAGTTGCCTGGAAGCATAGGCAACAACCTTCTTCTCCTGCATCAGTACACATCCAAGCCCCCGCTTGGAAGCATCACAGTACACCTTAAAGCTTCCCTCAGGGTCAGGAAGGGTCAACACTGGAGCTGTAGTCAATCTTTCCTTCAACTCCTGAAAACACTACTCGCGCTCATGGGTACAAACAAACGGAATCCCCTTCCGGGTGAGGCGAGTCAAAGATAACACCAACTGTGAAAACCCCTGAATGAACCTTCGGCATAGCCTGCCAATCCAAGGAAACTCTGAATCTCCGATATGTCCTTGGTTCTCTCCCAAGTCATCACAACCTCTATCTTACTGGGATCAACTGATAGCCCAGCTGCAAAAATCACATGGCCAAGGAATTTCACCTCTGATAGCCAAAACTCGCACTTTGCCAACTTGGCATACAACTGATCATTCCTCAATGTCTGAAGAACAATCTAAGATGCTTGGCATGCTTCGTCTCCGTCCGGGAGTAGATCAGTATGTCATCAATAAACACACCATAAACTGATCTAATAAAGGTCTTAATACCATGTTCATATAATCCATGAACACTGCAGGGGCATTCGTCAGACCAAAAGGGATGACCTGATACTCAAAATGACCATACCGAGACCGGAAGGCTGTCTTCGGTATATCTGTGGGCTTGATCTTGGAAAACACCTGGCTCCCCTCAACTGATCTAACAGATCATCAATCCGAGCCAAAGGATACTTATTCTTGATAGTAACCTTATTCAGCTGCCTATAATCAACACATAACCCCATACTGCTATCCTTATTCTTTATGAAGATATCCGGTGCTCCCCACGGCAAAACACTTAGTCTGATAAACTGCTTGGACAACAGGTGCTCCAACTGCACCTTCAGCTCTCTCAACTCCAGAGGAGCCATACAATAAGGTGCTATAGATATTGGTCCTACACCGGGAACCAAATCAATGGAGAACTCAATCTCTCTCTTAGGTGGTAGCTGCGTAATCTCATCAAGAAATACATCCATGAACTCGCTCACCACCGGGATCTGCGATAGATCAACACTCAGCTTATCTTCTATCACACATGAGAAGATATAGCCCTGAGCTCCTTCCCTGATCGTCTTGCAAGCTTGCAAGACTGATAGGAAAGAGGTGGAACTCGAACCAGCTCCATCAGAAGGCACAAAACAATCCAATATCACGCCATACTTGGCCAACCGATCCATACCCAGAATGATCTCAAGGGTAGGCATAGCTAGGCAGTACAAATCGATCGTGTACTCTCTGCCATCAAACTGAAACTGCATATCCTTACAGTACGTGTTCACCTGACACCTCTCACTAGACGCAGTGGTAACCTCCATTAGAGGAGAAAATCTAGATTGGGCAAATTTAGCCCAAATGCAGTCATGTCCTGGATGAATAAATGCGTAGCTCCGGAGTCAAACAAGACTCTCACATCATAAGCATCGATCAGAGTAGTACCTCTGATCAAGTCAGGAGCTCTGGTTGCCTCTCTGGCATCAACTGTATATACCCAACCTGCTGTGGGTGCTGACGTCACAACTGGAGCAACCAGTGCAAGGCCCACTGCCGGCGGGCACTCACGAGAAATGTGGCCTGTTCGCCACACCAACTGGCCTGAGGGGCACACTCCCTAGTGCTCTCTCTCGCAAGCTGGGCACTTGGGAGGAGGTCATCTCTGTGCTGAGCCACTTTGGCTAGAGCCTCTCTTAAATCTATCTGATGGGGCAGAGACTCTCAAATCTTTGCCCTTACCCTTACCGGGTGGGCCAGAACTGCTGGGCCTCCTCACCTCCTGTCTGACTGAGGGGGTAGGCTGATTGCCTCGGTGTTTGTGAAGCATATCCTCCACTTGGCGACATTGCCTCACCAGGCTATCCATATCACGAGATCCACTACCCGCAACCCGCTCCTCTATGCTCTCCCTAAGCCCCCTCTGGAACTTAGCAGCAAGAACATCAGCATCAGGCAAAGACTTCCTGAAGTGTCAATATTTGGCCAGTTTATTGAACCTGGCCAAGTACTCATCCACTGTCATGCTCCCCTGAACGAGACTTTCAAACTCCGCCTGTTTCTGCTCTCTAGCATCCCTGGGAAAGTATCTATCCAGGAAATAGGCCTCAAAAGTCTGCCAGGTGATAACCTCACCCCGGCCTCTCAACAACTGAGACGTGGTGGTCCACCACTCATGGGCATCTCCCTGAATCAAATATGTGGCATAGAGAAGTCTCTGATGGTCTGGGCACTCCATCACTATGAATATCTTCTCTAAAGCCTGCAACCATCTAGCTGCAGCCTTTAGATCATATCCTCCAAGGAAAACTGGAGGGTCATGCTTACGAAAGGTGATAAGCATCTTTCCTCGGACTGCAACATCATCGTCAGCCTCAACATGGGACACCTGGTCCCCTCTCAGGTGGCTACCTCCAACCTGATGGCGACTACCCTCGCCCTAGTGTGTCGGAGGTGTAGAGGATACTCTATCATCTCTCCTCAAAGTCCTTACCTCCTCAAGCATCTCCTGGTTAGCCTTCATCAAGGCCTCATTCATCGCATGGTTTGCAGCCATCTCACGCTGCATAGTCTCTTGCATTTGCCTATTAGCAGCCAACTCATGCTGCATGGCTGCCAACGCAGCCGCCACAGGATCGGGCTGGGCATTCGTCGCCCCACTGTTGTTCCGGGACCTCGTCATGACACTGCACATGTACACCAACACAGTGAGTTGATCAGACTCACAATTAGTGTCCACACAAGCAATACCCATGGCAAACTTAGATAACCGTCAAGAGCAACACACAATCACCATACATAATGCTTCTATCAAGAACCTGCTCTGATACCATAAATGTAACACCCCGTATGCATCCGATGTATTAACAATTACTTAATCAGATTAACACGGTAATTAATTTAAAAACCAATAATTAAAACAACGGAAGCATTTTTCCTTTCAAAACTATATTTCTTGATTCATTATGTATGGTACGTAACCTCAATTAAATATACAAATCCCAAAGTATAAACGAATGCCACAGTACCACAAATTAGCCCTTTTACGATCCAGATAACATAAAGAAAGACAGATAACAAAGTATCCCAGCATATATAGCAGGAGAAACATAAACTCCATAACTTAATATGGTATAACATATATACATCATCTCAACCACCACTGTGGCGATACAAAAGAATAGGCATCCATTGCCATGATCTCACAGATCACATCCTCATACAAAGGGCATACAAAACATGTAGTGTCTATACAACACAAACATAAACAGAGTCCATCATATGTGTACACACACATCTTCCCTTTCAGGGGTACAAAATACATCAAAACAAAAAGTAAGGTACCACAAAGCTCTCATCACACTGCCAAGCAGCTACAAAGAATCTGTCTCTACTGGGGGCTCCCGCCCTGAGACATATCATCTCTGCCAGATGAATCACCTGCAAAATATAATCCCCACACAGGGTGAGATACAATCTCAGTAAGCTCAGGGCTCTTGGAGGCTTCTCCTCCCCCTTAGCTTACTTCCATGATACACAACATCAAAGGCATCACAATCACTCGGCCACCTGGCCCTTACAACAAATCTGGCTCTAATATATATCCGTGGTACTACGCCTGCCACAAGATGCATCATCATCAGCATCTGCGACTCTCAGTCCCCAGTGTGAGACCGGAACTCACACCAGTGCCATCCCATCGAGAACAACCCCTTTACACATGGATGCACGTATATGGTACCTCCGAGAATAGGCTTCAACCGCGACGGGACCACCTATCTCTTGGTCTTAAGGGATCATCATCACCCTTTATGTGAGTAAACCAAACTAGGAGTTGCGCTGTACTCCTAGGGAGGTCCATATCCATCTAACTGGCTAGAAGATCTATTCAACAGATAACCATACGCACAAAGCATAGAATCATGCATACATATTATCATAAGAAAACTGTAACAACCAATTCAATGCACATGCATCATGATGCAACCATCACTCCCTTGGAGTATGATGGAACTCAAGCAGTGGGAAACACTCCCAAGAACCATGAATTTACCTGGCAACGTAGTGCTCTGCTGTCCAAACCAGAACTGTGGTCTACGCCACTGACACCCTCGGTGTCATGCCCTATACAAAGGCACACAAGCAAATCAATAACGAACCTAACTTTACAAGGCGTTAAGTACATAATAACGCTCCTCAACCATTTAAAATGAAAAGAAACATTATTCCTTTCCATTTAAACCTCTTAGTCCTCTATCTTAAGGTTATCAGAACTAACCACCTTATAATCAACTCACAGACCCTCAACAGGGTCTATCTCGGCCTAACCAAGGCACTAGAGTCTCCCAAAGACTCTGCATCAACCGTTTCAGAGAATTCAACACTATACAGACCAAAACTCAAGGATTAACAATATGGCTAAAATGGTTACTTCAACACAATTTCATCATTTTTATAGCCTCCAGAGCACATATTGTACAAGCATCAAGGCTCATGCATGACATACAATCACTAATTTATCCAACATTCTTCCTACACATATATTTCTCAGAGCCAAATACCAAAGTCCATAAAATCAATATTTCAAAGCTAATTCTTCATCATAACAACCTCCTAAACATACTTTTCTAAAGGACCCAAGTCTAATTCCAACTCTAACTCAAAAGGGTCACTATTCACCTCAAGAACAATTTCACAAATCAAACGATTAGTTTCTTACCTCTAAACAGTCAAGGACTGCTAGGGGATCACTTTCCCAAGCATGGGTGTCCATAAATTGTCTCCTTTCCCCGCCAAACTCAAGATTTGTGAAGTTCCCTAGAGAATACGATCTTTCCGTTTGAGGGTTTTTAGGGAAAAGTGATGAAGGATTCTAGCTCATAGGATGATTCCCTACAAGTTTCATGTTGGGTGAAAGGTGTTTAGATGAAGATTGGTGAAGATATGGAGCTTCCCTAGTGCTCTAATGGCGGAAAAGGTCCAGAGGAAGAAGAAGGGTTTTGGCCCGACAAAAACGCGTAAATGACCTTTTATAGTGGCCCAGTCAAAGTTCCCGCGCTGATCACGCCAAACTCACACTAACGACACCACATTCCAGAGGAAATTGGCTTCCTGGAGCACTTCTGGCGTTAACCGCGCCAATCTGGCGATACTGGCACCAACTCCTAGTGCATTTGGTGCTATTGGCGCCACTCTAGTGCTACAGGCGCCAATCCTACGCTAACGGCGCCAGATTCCAACCGTCACTAATTCCGTAGCTAATTACGTCGCTAACGCTTTTTGCGACAGAATATTGAAAATTTGAACTTTTCTTTCTTTCTGTTTCATTTATTTATTTAGCCTTGGTTATTATAAACTTCAATTCACTAATAAAAAATAGGGGGATTTTTATCGAACAATTTGCATGCGATGAATAAAAATTGCAGAAAAACGTATAAACCCACAGAATTGATAAGAGGTATTGTAAAACAGATTAAAGAACATCAATCAAATTCACCAAACCAAGCAATGCAAATTATCATCGTTCTCAGATAATGATCTTTTTATGAAAGTTCATTCAATTTCATTAGAAGCAGTTCAATCTAATTAACTCCTAAATTAATTGAAACCACAAACCTAATTGAAATATCATCCAAATAATCTGTGATTAAAATTCAAAATTAGGAAATGAATCCATAACCTAATCCATTTTCAATCTTAAACACATTCATAATCATGAAAATTGAATAGAGGATTGAAGAAGAAAGTGAACATTCACACAGAAATTAAAATACCAAAACAGAACTCAAATTCTCCTTGCTTAGACTAGATCCTTGGATTGATTGATTATTTAGCCTTCCATGATCATCATCAATGGAAGACCCACAAAATTAGTGCAAGAAAATGGAAGAACATAAATGGAAATAAAGAAGAAAATGAAAAATAGTGAAGAACAATGAAGAACAATGAGAGAAAAGGTTTTAATTCTGAAAATTTCTAAAAAAATACCAATTCTGTTTTTTCTAAAATGTCGTGTAACTTTCACTAACTAATTGCACTAGCATATAGTGACTGAGTCAGTAGGAAATGATGGGCCATGATTAGGCCCGTCTAATCTAATTAATTATGCTAATTACACAAATAAAAATGCAAGTCGCAGCCCAAAATTCAAGTGCATAGGTTCTAACTTCCAAGCCTAAAATGACCCTCATAATGACAAGATTTGACTTTGCTTCTCTCTGAAAAAATTGTATATCTTTTCCTTACCTTTCCAGGGACTACTCATATGTGTCATTTGGAGTTCTGTAGAGCTCTCTAGGTCCTGCACAAGGAAGATAGGTCAAGTGAGCATAAAATCCGAAAATAAGCAACAATTAGCAATTAAGCCCACTTGTTTTCCTAAGACAAAAACTGAATTAGAATGAGAAAATAAAAGTCCAAGAGAAGTAAACTAAGCAAAGAAGAATAGAAAAATATTAAAATAAAAATGTTCAATCAAAATATCCCACACTTAAACTTTTGCACTCCTGGGCAAAACTAAAAGAAAGTCTAAAAGAAAAATTCAAACTAAAGTAAACCAAAAACTAAAAGAAAGGTATGAACAAGGCACCCACATTTTTCAATGGATCCTAACAATCCACAAAAGTGAGAAAGATGAAAGATGGAAGAATGATGTTAAGGTAACAAACAATCCATGAACACATGATCACGAAGTGCAAAGTGAAAAAGTAGTCAAGTTAAAATTCAGAATGCACCAAGGTGATAGAAATCTCTCAAAGAACAATACTCAACCTCATGTAATGTGTATGGCTTTGTGATTACTGAAAATACAATGAACACTTATGCAAATAACCAAGAGGGGGGTGAATTGGTTTTACCTTAGAGTTTTAAAAAATCCATTCTAGCGGAAGTCTTTTAGAAGGATCGCATCAATCTAAAAACCAATTAGGAAAACAGTTTACTTCTCCAATCAATTTACTCCTGTGCAATGACCAAGTTTGTATGACAAGTAATTTCTATACTTCAAGAATTAAATGCAAGACAAACTGAAATATAAAAGCACAAAAGGTATATTGGTTTATCTCTCAACCCCGAAGGCTACATCTAGTTTTCTTCCAACCAAAATCTTGGTTAGAGTTCCACTATAACAAATATCTTTACAAGCTTTACAAATAATCTCTCTTACCCTCCCTAGGTAAAATTCAAAATCTATATCCTATAGACTTTTCAAAAGACCAAGAACCAGAGATCCCCTCTCTGTTCTTCCTTCTAGAAACCCTTTCTAGAAAAGCTTTAAAGATTACAAACGTTATATGGAAATATCAAACAATTTCAGAATACAAATATACTAGAACTTCAAGCTTAAAGTACAAGAAAGATATCACCTTGTAATCCTCAGAAACAACAATGAGATGAATGATTCAACCTGAGATTATGTGTAGAAGATGATAACTAGACTTTCTTGAAATCTTTCTTTAAGAGCAAGCTTGAGAAAACATTGATCTGTGAGTTACAACACCTATAACTCATGTAGATCCCATTGATACTCAACAACTATGATTATCAACCTTGATTCTGACTTGGGTACTTAAAAGAATTGTAGGAAAATGTTTTTACTAATTTGTACGCTTTTGGTATTCATTCTCTCAATGAGACTCAACTTTTCTATTTATAAAAAAACTATTTTAACTAACTGTAATATATTATTTCGTCAATATAATCGATTATTTTAGCTATTGTAATCGATTAATTTAACTAGATAATCGATTAAAGTGTTCATCAGGAATCTGGGAATTTGTCACGAACAATTTAATCAATTAATTCATCTTGTAATCGATTACTCTAGATGAACCAAGTTTTTTCAAAGCACTCAGTAATCGATTAAACAACCAAATAATCGATTAACACAGACTATGCCTAAAACTTGACAATGCATATTTAATCGATTACAAATATTTGGTAATCGATTAAACCAGATGAACATGCTGTGTAAAATTATGCAGAAGCTTTGGTAATCGCTTAAATACCCAGATAATCGATTATCACAGGAAGTTCCAAAAATTGTGAAGAGCTGATTTAATCGATTACGATTAAAATGTTCATAAGGATTTTACCAGAAACCAACACAAGCCTGTAATCGATTATTTTACCAAAGTAATCGATTAAAACAGTGAGAAATTGTTTTACACAATTTCTAATAGCCTTTATGAATCATTACTTGATTGATTAACATTATATGATTAATTCTCATTATATGAATGTATGAATGCATGAATATTGAGGATTATAAAGCTTTATCTTGATTGACCAAGCTTAGAAACAAATTACAAATGCCATCAATTAAGATTGGGCATGTAAAACATCAAAACCATTTGCTTCTTCAACTTGGAATCCCTTGCTTCAGCTTCTTGATTTTAACAATCCCCCCTTTTTTGATTTTTAGCATGCCAAATACTTTATTGATGAAACACACTCTTTGTCTTCCATGAGGAGATATACAATCTGAAAATTTCTTAGCTTTTGCAAAGATTAAGCATCATATATCTTTATTGATCAAAAAGAAACCTTCAATTATTCATAAGCATTCATTCAAACATTCATTTGATGATACTCCCCCTGAGTTGAATAACATATTGAATAGTATTTTTAATCCATATCCATTTCAATTATACTACTCCCCCTATTTGGCAAATCAAATTCAAAAAAAAAATGGAATTGAAGCATATCAAGGGAATAGAAATGAATTCATTGATTAAAAGAAAAATTACATTGAAACATAAACAACATGAATTTAAAAACACAAAATTAACACACAATCAAAGCAAAACATAACAATGATAAGAACTAAGACAAGAACACAAAGATTAATCTAAGTCCCTAGACTCATCCCTAAAAATCTTAGATTCTATGTTCTTCATTCTAGTCTTGAGTTCATCTAATGAT
>PYAF01005223.1:257135-372382 GCA_007407185.1 Glycine tomentella | reverse complement strand
ACACAATCAAAGCAAAACATAACAATGATAAGAACTAAGACAAGAACACAAAGATTAATCTAAGTCCCTAGACTCATCCCTAAAAATCTTAGATTCTATGTTCTTCATTCTAGTCTTGAGTTCATCTAATGATGAATTTACTTCATCTCTTTGTTCATGATGAAGAGAGAACAAAGCATCCATTTTCTGAATCATCAAGCTCTCAAATTCAGAGTAGTGAGGTTGAGATGGTGCTTCTTCTTCTTGATCTCCTCCAGCCTCTCCTACATGGTTTGCTTCATCTTCACCTTCTTTACCTTCCTTTTCAGCCAAGGGGATAGGTTGACCAGCCATTTGCCAGCCATACGGTGTCTTCACCATCCCAAGCTTGGTGATATGCTTTTCCTTAATCTGGTTGTTGCTTGAGTTGATATGATCCATAACCTCATTTGACACATCCACTTGAAAGTAGTCAATGAATCTTGAGACCAAAACAACATAAGAAAAAGGATAGTTTACCAATCTCTTTGCTTTTTGCATGATCTCTTGAAGAATGAGAATCCAATTAAGCTTGATTCCATGCTTCAGTCCATAGACAACTTGAAGATCCTCATCAGTAGCTTGTGCATGATTGGTACACCTTGGAGTGAGCACATAGGTGATGATGTAATGTAGGAGTCTATCCTCATGAGTCATAGGTCCAGTGCCTAATCTCAGCCTTAGGTTCATGAGAGTATCAATAAGCATACCTCTGTATGTTTCAATCTTATAGTATCCTTCATCTTCTTCATCAAATCTCCTCTCTGTCAAAGGAGATTCCAGCAACCTCCTGCCATATCTTTGGAGTTATCTCCATGGCAACTCCACTCACTTGTGTGAGGATAGTTCCATGCATAGAGATCTTGGCACAGGTGTAGAAGACTTTTACCAAGTCTGCGTAATAAGTCCCTTGCATCTCCATAAACTTGGTGAGACCTTGCTGTTCTAATAAATGAGAGAAGTTAAATCCCTGTTCAGTGAACCATCCAAGGCTCAAGTACTTTGGTGGACAAAGAAGCTTTGTTGCATTCAATTGTAAATAGTTCATCTTGTCAGATTCTTTGATAAACCAGTGATCAAGCCTACGGATCACATGATTTGAGGGTTGAGCTTCATGGTGTTTGGCTTTCCTCTTTGAGGTTTTGGCTCTTTTGGGGGTGGACATTTTCAGAACGAAATTGGGGTTTTGGAAGAGAAGATAAGTTCAGTTTTAGAACTTATGAGGCTTACTGGTGTGTGAGTAGAAATATAGAGATAGAGAAGTAGAACAAGCAAAGCTTGAATGGTGTGAATTCTCAAATCACAAAGGGTCTTTATTTATAGATGATTTGGATGTAATGGGTAGTTCTTAATTCGAAAATATGACTGTTGTAACCATTAACCACTAACATTAAGGCTTAGATTATATCAAAACGTGGTTTAATGCAGATGGGCAGTTTCAAAACTGTCAGATTTTTGCAGTAACCACTTAAATAATTGATTATATCAATATGTAATCGATTATTTCATTCAAAAGTTTAATCTGATTAAAGTTGTAATCGATTAAAATACAGGGTTAATCGATTATTTCAGAACAGATGGTTTATTGAAGATGAAGTGTAATCAATTATGATTTGAGATAATTGATTAAAGCAGAGTGAAGTAGTTTTCTTAGACATGCATGATGCAAATAATCGATTAATTCGATGAAGTAATCGATTATTCCAGACATGTTAAAATTTTAAAAACAATCTGAGATACATGTAATCGATTATTCCGTTGATGTAATCGATTATTCCAGAGTGAACTTGATTTTTCTGAAACACGAGTTATGGAATAATCAATTATTTCATCAACTTAATTGATTACAAACTGCTTTAATTCAGTTATAGAAGCCTCAGATGAGCAAATAATCGATTATGCTTTAATGGTAATCAATTATATCAGTAAGACTATCACATTTATCAGCCATAAGCAAGTTTTCAGCTAGCAATGGAGTTTATGTCTTTCATGCTTTGATTAAGTCTTTCAAACACAAGGTAATAAGCATAGACATGTGAATCAACACATACTAGACTCATCTAATATACCAAGCATGTTTCTTAAAGTGAAAAACCTATCTCTATCTAAGGGTTTGGTAAATATATCAGCCAATTGTTTGTTATTTTCAACAAATTCAATCTTAATGTTACCTTTTTGCACATGGTCTATGATGAAATGGTGTCTGATTTCTATGTGATTTGTTTTGGAATGCATGATTGGATTCTTGGTGATGTTTATTGCACTTGTATTATTACATAAAAGCGGAATATGTTGAAGTTCCACACCAAAGTCTTGGAGTTGTTGCTTCAACCATAAGCTTTGAGCATAGCAACTTCCAGCTGATATATACTTAGCTTCTGCTGTTGATAAAGCTACACACGATTGCTTTTTGCAATGCCAAGAGATTAAAGAGCTTCCCAATAAATGACAAGTACCACTTGTGCTCTTTCTATCCAATTTGCATCCTACAAAATCAGAGTAAAAAAAACCATTTAAGCTGATAGATGTACCTTTTGGATACCAAAGTTCCACTTTTGGTGTAGACTTTAGATACTTTAAGATCCTCTTTACTGCAGTTAGATGAGATTCTTTAGGATTAGCTTGATATCTGGCACACAAGCAAACACTTAGCATAATATCCGGTCTACTTGCTGTAAGATAAAGCAATGATCCTATCATTCCTCTATATCTTGACTCATCAACTCTTTTCCCTTTTTCATCTGAATCTAGATAGGTAGAAGTTGCCATTGGTGTTGTTGCAGCTTTGCAATTCTCCATGTCAAACTTCTTTAACATTTCCATGCAGTATTTTGATTGACAAAGGAATGTCCCATTCTTTATTTGCCTGACTTGCAATCCTAGGAAGAATGTGAGTTCTCCCATCATTGACATTTCAAACTCTTTCTGCATACAAGCTAAAAATTCTTTACATAAAGAGTGATTAGTGGAACCAAAGATAATGTCATCTACATAAATTTGTACTAAAAGTTTATCTTTGTTTCTTCTCTTGATGAACAAGGTTTTATCCACTTCACCTCTTGTGAATGATTGATCAAGCAAGAACTTGCTTAATCTCTCATACCAAGATCTTGGTGTTTGTTTCAAACTATATAAAGCTTTCCTTAGTCTATACACATGATTAGGATATTGATGATCTACAAAGCTAGGTGGCTGATCAACATAAACCTCTTCATCAATATAACCATTAAGGAATGCGCTTTTCACATCCATTTGAAACAATCTGAAGTTTAACATACATGCATATGCAAGCAATAACCTTATGGCTTCTAATCTAGCAACTGGAGCATAAGTCTCATCATAATCAATGTCTTCCTCTTGGTTGTAACATTTTGCAACCAATCTATCTTTTTTTCTTATTATGATGCCACTTTCATCCAGCTTGTTTCTAAAAACCCATTTAGTGCCAATAGGTGAATGAGTTGAAGGTCTAGGAACAAGTTCCCAAACATTATTCCTTTTAAATTGGTTTAACTCATCATGCATAGCAATCAACCAATGTTCATCAAGTAAGGCTTGTTCAATATTATTAGGTTCAATTTGAGATACAAAAGCCATAGTACAACATAGATTTCTTATAGAAGATCTAGTAGATACTCCCTTAGATACTTCACCAATTATGTTGTCTAATGATAAATCTCTTGTGGTTCTCCAATCTTTGTGCTTAGGTGTTATTGCTTCTTGTCTAGATTCTAGTTGTGCTTCATCTTCTTCTTGTTTGCTTTCTTCAATAGGCTATAGTTTTTCTTCTTTATTTTCTACATCATTATCACTCAAAACTTCTTCTAGAGAAGGGTTAGATTCATCACATACAATATGTACAGATTCTTTAACACACAAGGTTCTTTTGTTAAAGACTCTATAGGCCTTACTTTGCAAGGAATATCCAAGAAAGATAGCTTCATCAACTTTTGAATCAAACTTGCCAAAATTGTCTTTTCCATTGTTTAAAACAAAACATTTACAGCAGAATACTCTTAAGTGAGAAATATTTGGTTTTCTTCCTTTATAGATTTCATCAGGGGTTTTCTTCAAACAAGGCCTTATGAGAATTCTATTCAAGGTGTAGCAAACAGTGCTCACTACATTAGCCCAAAAATGTTTAGGTAATTTTGTTTCATTTAGAAGAGTTCTTGCACCTTCTTTAAGTGATCTATTTTTCCTCTCCATAACACCATTTTGTTGAGGTGTTCTTGGAGCTGAAAAATTGTGATTGATTCCAAATTCTTCACAGAACTTTTCAAAGTGTTCATTTTGGAATTCACCACCATGGTCACTTCTAATTCAAACAATATTACAGCCCTTTTCATTTTGAATTAACTTGGCTAATTTCTTAAAAGCTGTGAATGCTTGGCTTTTAGATCTAATGAACAGTGTCCAAGTGTATCTAGAATAGTCATCAAAAATGACAAATCCATAGTAATTTCCTCCTATGCTCATAGTTCTTGAAGGACCAAATAAGTCCATATGAAACAATTCAAGAGGTCTAGAAGTAGAAACCATAGTTTTTAGTTTGTTTTCCTCTATGACATGCTTCACAAATCTTATTTTTCTCAAACTTAAGCTTAGGTAGTCCAATTACTAAGTCTTTTCTTATTAACTTGTTGAGATGATGCATGTTAATATGTGATGTTCTTCTTTGCCATAACCATGTCTCATTAGCTTTACTTATTAAACAATTAGTTTTATGTATGAATGAATGGTCAATTTATAGAACATAGATGTTACCCTTCCTTTTGCCAATGTGTGCAACTTTTCCAGTTTTGCCTTCATATATCAAGCAAGTCTCATTGTTGAAGGTGACTTTGAAACCCTTGTCACACAATTGACTAATACTTAGTAGATTATGCTTTAACCCTTCAACATAAAGGACATTCTTGATTTTGGTGGATAAGTTGTCTCCAATGTTGCCTTGCCCAATTATTTTTCCTTTATTGTTGTCTCCAAATGTAACATATCCTCCTTCTTTAAGTACTACATCCGTGAGCATGGATATGTCTCCGATCATGTGTCTAGAGCATCCACTATCTAGATACCATATTGATGATTTTGCTCTAAGACACATCTGCACAAATCAAATTAAGTAGAGAAGAAAGGTCCCTAATTTGAGTTGGGTCCAAAGGGGTTAGTTGCTTTCTTCCTTTTCTCAATCCATATGCATTCACCATTAGGAACATAAAATCTTCTAACAAAACACTTGTAAGATGTATGACCTTTTAACATACAATAATTGCAAGTAGGAGATTTTGATGAGTTAGCATGAGAAAATCTATGATAAGCATTTGGTTGATTTTGCTGTTTATGGTACTTACATTTTGGAGGTACAAACACAAGCTTATTTTGAGTTCTAGCACCATGTTTGTATCCCAATCCATAAGTATCACCAACATACTTTTGAACACTTAGCATTTCATCTAAGTTACATTTTCCTTTGTAATATATAATACCCCAGAGTCCTGGCGCGGATGGCGTGGCATTCCGCGCGGATCGCGCCAGAGGTCCTGCTGAGGAAACCATGTTTGGTATGTGGCGCGGTCAGCGCTGGGGTTGGCGCGAGGGGCGCCATGAGTTGCAGCCGGCGCGGATGGCGCCATAGCTGGTGCTAGTAGCGCGGGAAGTGGCCTGGAACAACCATTTCCCCTGGTTTTCCACGCGACCAGCACCACGGTTGGCGCTGGTGGCGCCAGCTGGGCTTTGTGGTTGGCGCAGATAGCGCGGGGTTGGCGCTGATAGCGCCATAGATTCTGCAAGATGGCGCTGGTAGCGTGGGTGCCGCGCGGATGGCGTCACAGTGGCGGTGCAGTTGGCGCGAGTAGCGGGGGATCTGGCGCGGATCACGCCAGACCTCAGACAAACCCAGTATAAAAGGGGGTCGCGCTTGTCAGAAGAGAAACCTTCTCTTCTTCTTGCCCAGCGCCATTTCCTCCATGAGAGAGCTTCCCAAGCTCCTATAACCTCATTTAGTGACCCAAATCACATTCCTAACTACATCAAACCCCCTAGAACTCAGTCTAAGCTTGAATCCTTCCTCCATAACCCTTGAAACCCCAGAGAAAGCCCTTCTCCGAGAAAGGCTGAAGAGAGCTCGAGTTGGACGAGGAACGGCGGTGATTCAGCTGCACCGGGGCTAGGGAGAGTAGCCCAGAGGCATTCCTCATCAGTTCTGAGGTAAGAAACTCGAGTTTCTCCGATTGATTTATGATTTGGGGGTTTTGATGAATAGTGACCCACTCTTGGTAGAGCTATAATTAGCTCTAGGTCCAGTTGAGAGATGTGTTTAGAATGATGAGAGGAGGAAGGATTAGCTTTCAGTTTGTGATTTGGTGAATGTTGGTTTTGGCTCTAGGTTATGCATGTGTGACTTGGTTTGAGTCATTTGATTTGAGACATGTAAGAGCCTTGTTGATGGGCTTGATGTGCCTTAGAGGCCATAGAAACGGTGTCTTGTGAGATAGACCGTCCAAGCCCTGTGGAAATCCCTGAGTAAGCGGATTGTGAGAGCTGTAATGCTCATTGTGAATGGCTGTGTTGAGTCTGTGGTGACTCTGAAGCCATGGCTGAGTTGAGATAGACCACTGAGGGTCTATGGAAAGGCTTGTGTGTGATGAGCCTGATGAACCTTAAGTTAGATAACTTGGGTTGATGGAAAGGACTGAGGTTCCTTTCCCAGAGGCAGTTGAGGACTGCTTGATGAGCTTGTATATGTTTATGTGCTTGTATGGTCTGTAATATGCGTTTGTGTGCCTTGTTAGGGCTTGACACCGTGGGGTGTCAGAGATGCAGGCCATAGTTCGAAGTGGAAGCTTTGAGGCACGGCTTGCCAGGTAAGCTCATCGTTCTGGGGATTACTCCCTTGTTCTTATTTGCCACCCAAGTGGGTGATGGTGGTATTTTATGCAATTAATATATATTGCTGTGAAAGGCTGTGTGGCCTAGTTTTGATGTTTGGAATGGACTGGACACCGGAATGGTGTCATGATGTGAATATATATGCGCTTAAACCCCAGGATAGACACTGAGATAGTGTGAGGGTGAATGATACATCTGTGATTACAGATGTGTATGGCCTTGGGCCTGATGATGGATAGACACTATGAGGGTGTCTGTGTGTTGAATTAAGAGGATACTGGAATGGTATCCGGCTAGATGAGATTTCCTAGCCAGAGGAAGAGTTTGAGGACTCACTGGGAATGGCTGATACTCCCTGTGAGGTGCCACTGCTCTTCACCTAAAGTCCTAAGGACGGATTGCCCAGTATGGAAGTTCCTCCTTAGGCAGTGATGATGAAAGCCCTGAGTGGTTATCCTCAGGCCAGTTTCGGAAAGTCCTGAGGGATCGAGTGCCTCCGGTGTGAGATGATCTCTCTCAGGCAAGTGGTTGAAAGTCCTGGGAGATTGAGTGCCTCCTGTGTGGGATGATCTCTCTCAGGCAGCGGACTGACGTCTTGAGGGATGAGTGCCTCCTGTGTGAGATGATCTCTCTCGGGCGTGTGATTGGAAATCCTGAGGGATGAGTGCCTCCTTTGTGAGATGATCTCTCTCAGGTAGTGGTTTGATAGTATGAGGGATGGAGTGCCTCCGTTGTGAGATGATCTCTCTCAGACCGTGATTGGAAGTCTTGAGGGATTGAGTGCCTCATGTATGAGATGATCTCTCTCAGGCAGTAGATTTGGAAGTCCTGAAAGATGAGTGCCTCCAGCGTGAGATGATCTCTTTCAGGCATATGTTTGTGAGGGTCCTGGAGGTGATTGCCCTATATGGATGTTCTTGCCCAGGCCTGACTGTGTACAGATATGTTGTATCTCTAAGAGAGGGCATCCCGAGGGGATAAGGGCCTCGAGCCTCTTAGATGAACCATATCTGCTTGAGTGAAGTCCTGAGGGGTGCCTCAGGCATTGTGCTATACAGTTTAGGAGGCGATGCCTCTCTAGTATAGAAAGTGTCCAGTGGTTGACACTTATGCTTTAGTACCTCTGGGAGACGACTGTGAGAGCCAGTGATTGGTTGTTATACCATGATTTGTGTTCTGGCTCTGTGTGATTATGTTTAGTTGGCTGGGAGAGCCAGTATGAGGTGGACTGCCTCTGATGCTGATAACATCTAGTGATGTACTCGGTAGCCTGATTCTGGAAGCCAGGATAATGTCCTATGCTTGTTTATAGTTTTGGATATGTGTATGTTTGGAGGTGAACCAGGGTAAGGGAGGGTCTCTCAGAACCCTGAGTTTACTGAGACGTATGTCTCACCCTGTGTGGGGTTGTGGTTTTCAGGTGTTTCCTCTAGCGGAGGGAAGAGGCCATAGGGCAGGAGGCCCTAGTAGAGTGTTGTTGGAGTGGTCATGGGCTGCGGTTAAAGATCAGAAAAGAGTTTTGTGTTTTGTCTTGTACTCCCTGTGTAGGGAAAGGTGTGTGTGTACACCCCTTGTACTGTACATATTCTTTTGTATAACCACGAGTATGGTTTAGACTCGGAGTTGTATGTATATGTACAGATCTTGATGTATAAGATGTGTTTATTCCTCCTGATTATCTCTCTGTTTAGATTTATATGTTTTCTGCCTATGTTGTTATATGTTTGTGTTACCTGGGTCAGCAGGGGCTTGTTTTATGATGCCTTGTAATGTGGTTTAAATTTCATGCATAATGTAATCAAGAAAATCGATTCTTACGCTTCCGCACCGTTTTTATTTAACGCTAATAGCGTGATTCTGATATTGTTGATGATAATACTCCGGAGGCCTACGGGGTGTTACATAATACTTCCTTCTTAAATCAACCAAATAACTAATTTCAGTTTGAAAATCCATATTTTCTCTAGCTTTGGTTATCTTATACTCATCAAATTCTTTCTACAGTTTATTGTATTTATCAACCTTAGTAGTGGCTAAGGAGCATGCACATATATTTTCCTTGTAACTTGAAAGAAGTTTGTCATGTTCCTCATTCAATTTACAAAGTTTTTCTTGCAATTCAGCAAGTTTGGAAACATGCCATCTTAAGTCACCCTTAAGTTTGTTGTTAGCTATAGCTAATCTTTTAGCTTCACAATGCATCTCATGAAAAACATCAACTATTGTATTGAATTCAGAGTTTACCTCGGATTCTGTACTTGATGACTCTTCTTCTTCACAAATGGTAGATGTGAGGCATAGATGAGCTTCTACTTCTTTTTCTGAAGAGGATTCTCAACTTGTAGATTCATTGTCCTCCCATGCAATGTAGGCTTTTCTAGGCTTTCCATCTCTTTTTGATAGTTTATGACTTCTTTGCTAGTGAGGGACACCCATACTTTATGTGTCCTTGCTTTCCACATTCAAGGCAAGTGATGGAGGATGAGTTATTGTTCTTACTTGTGTTGTCATTTCTCTTCTTTTGTTGTGGAAACCTTCTGTTTTTGTTTTTCCTCATGAACTTGGTAAACTTTCTTACAATGAGATTCATATTCTCATCATCTTCATCTTCACTTGAATTTTCTTCTCTTTCAATCTTTGAAGGTGCAGCTTTTAATGCAACACTCTTATGTCTTTTCTCTGCATCTTCACTATTAGTCAATTGAGATAATTCAAGCTCATATTCTAGAAGCTTACCAAACATGGCTACCATGGACATATTTGATAGATCCTTTGATTCTTTGATGGCTGTGACTTTAGTTTACCAATCTCTTGTTAGGCATTTGAGAATCTTGATGTTTAGCTCTTCTACATCAAACACTTTCCCTAATCCAAGCAAGTGATTCACAATGTGGGTGAACCTAGTTTGAAGTTGTGAAATGTTCTCATCATCTTTCATTTTGAACATTCCATACTCATGAATGAGAGTATGTTTTCTTGATCTTCTCACATCATCTGTTCCTTCGTGCGTAACTTCAAGTAGTTCCCACATTTCTTTGGCACTCTTATACGTAACAGTCCTGAAAAATTCATCAGAGGATAATCCAGAAGTTATCATGTTCTTTGCCTTGAAATCATATTGGGTTGCTTTCTTTTCTATTTCAGACATCTCATCCCATTCTTTTGGTATTGATTTACCATCAACAACCTTGGTAGGAATGAAAGGTCCTTTCTCAATACAATTCCAAGCACCCGGATCATTAGATTGGATGAAGAAAAACATTCTGTTTTTCCAGAAATTGAAATGTTCACCTTCAAATAAAGGAGGTCTATTCAATGAGGCTCTCTCCTTAAATGTTATTTGATTAGCATTCATTTTCAAGGATTTTGAAAAGATCTTGAGCAAATTACAAGAACCAGCTCTTGATGCCAATTGAAAATATAATGAACACTTATGCAAATAACCAAGAGGGGGGGTGAATTGGTTTTACCTCAGAGTTTTAAAAAAATCCTTTCAAAAATGTAACAGTGGAAGTCTTTTAGAAGGATCGTATCAATCTAAAAACCAATTAGGAAAACAGTTTACTTCTCTAATCAATTTACTCCTGTGCAATGACCAAGTTTGTATGACAAGTAATTTCTATACTTCAAGAATTAAATGCAAGACAAACTGAAATATATAAGCAAAAAAGGTTTATACTGGTTCACTTCTCAACCCCGGAGGATACATCCAGTTTTCTTCCAACCAAAATCTTGGTTAGAGTTCCACTATAACAAATATCTTTACAAGCTTTAGAAATGATCTCTCTTACCCTCCTTAGGTAAAATTCAAAATCTATATCCTATAGACTTTTCAAAAGACCAAGAACCAGAGATCCCCTCTCTGTTCTTCCCTCTAGAAACCCTTTCTAGAAAAGCTTTAAAGATTACAAATGTTATATGGAAATATCAAACAATTTCAGAATAGAAATATACTAGAACTTCAAGCTTACGGTACAAGAAAGATATCACCTTATAATTCTCAGAAATAACAATGACATGAATGATTCAACCTGAGATTATGTGTAGAAGATGATAACTAGACTTTCTTGAAATCTTTCTTTAAGAGTAAGCTTGAGAAAACATTGATCTATGAGTTACAACACTTAGAACTCATGTAGATCCCATTGATACTCAACAACTATGATTATCAACCTTGATTCTGACTTGGGTACTCAAGAGAATTGTAGGAAAAGGTTTTTACTACTTTGTACGCTTTTGGTATTCATTCTCTCAATGAGACTCAACTTTTCTATTTATAAAAAAAACTATTTTTACTAACTGTAATCTATTATTTCATCAATGTATTCGATTATTTTAACTATTGTAATTGATTAATTTAACCAGATAATCGATTAAAGTGTTCATCAGGAATCTGGGAATTTGTCACGAACAATTTAATTAATTAATTCATCTTGTAATCGATTACTCCAGATGAACCAAGTTTTTTCAAAGCACTCAGTAATCGATTAAACAACCAAATAATCGATTAACACAGACCATGCCTAAAACTTGACAATGCATATTTAATCGATTACAAATATCTGGTAATCGATTAAACCAAATGAACATGTTGTGTAAAATTATGCAGAAGCTCTGGTAATCGCTTAAATACCTAGATAATCGATTATCACAGGAAGTTCCAAAAACTGTGAAGAGCTTATTAAATTGATTACGATTAAGTGGTAATTGATTAAAATGTTCATAAGGCTTTTACCAGAATCCAACACAAGCCTGTAATCGATTATTTTACCAAAGTAATCGATTAAAGCAGTGAGAAATTGTTTTACACAATTTCTAATAGCCTTTATCAATCATTACTTGATTGATTAATATGATATGATTAATTCTCATTATATGAATGTATGAATGCATGAATATTAAGGATTATAAAGCTTTATCTTGATTGACCAAGCTTAGAAACAAATTACAAATGCCATCAATTAAGATTGGGCATGTAAAACATCAAAACCATTTGCTTCTTCAACTTGGAATCTTTTGCTTCAGCTTCTTGATTCTAACAATTACACTCAAACACCACATGTAAATACTAGCACATCCAAATTTTGACAAGAATCTAATTCATTCAACTTGAAATACACATGCATCAAAAGACCAAAAGGACTTTATTGGTTTGTAATGTATAGCTTAGGTAAAGGGTGGACAAGAGAAGGATATTTAGGCTAAAACTAAGAGAAAAGAGGGGCAATGGAGAGTAAGCCAACAAGTAAAAAGAGTGGTAGAAACAAAGAATTTACAAGGATGAAAATGAACCACAACAACTTTTATTGCATTTTTTTCTTTTCTTTGCTTGTACTTCTTTTTCTTTGTTTATACACATTTTTTTCTTTGAACTTTTGCTTTTTAAACTCTTTCTGTTCTTTTCTTTTCTTCCCAAATCAAAACAAAATGAAAATACCCCACACTTGTTTGAAACCCACTCCCAAAACAATTCCAAGGCCCCTCTTCTCCCTAAAGCTAGGATAACATGGTTTTCCATTTTTTTAGTTTGTAATGAGCTACACAAGAAAGAAAAGGTTAAAGGCTCAAAAAGGGTGACAATGGATTTAGTACAAGGATAGGTTTATTTGGCTAGTGGCTAAAAGAAAGAAGGCATAAATCATCTCAATCAAATCATGTGCAACAAGGAATGTCAAAAGAGACAAGAGAAAACATAGAGTAGTCTAGCACAAGGGTGAAATCACACATGAAAGAACATGAATGAAATAATGTGATTCATCCACAAAGGCTCAAAAACTCATAAGGCATAATTCTGTCACACATAATTCATCTTAAATTCTGTTTCTCAAGCCTACTGATCACTTCAACAATTGCAATAATAATTCACATCAAGCATGAAACCTCTAAATCCATCAAAAAAATTGTACATTTCTCACAATTTATACAAGTTAGAAATCCTATGAAAAACATGAAAAAATGCCTAAATTCTATTTTTATTTTCTGAATGTAAAAACAAAAAAACAGAAAAAAAACAACAACAGAAACAACAACAGAAATAAACAAACAAAAACATACAGAAACAAAAAACAAAACAGAAACAGACAAAAATAGAAAACAGACAGATAAAACATCATACAGACTTAAAAACTAAAACAGAAAATAGAATATAAAAACAGAAATAGAAAACAAACAGAAACATTAAACAACAAACAGAAACAGATAAACAGAAAACAGATTTTTTTTGTAATCCTTCATCCCACACTTGAAATGCACATTGTCCTTAATGTAAATATGCAATAAAATGCAAACAAAAAGACAACAAATAAAAGAAGGGAAAAGACAACTCCCCAAATGTCATTCAAGACGCATCATCACATGAAATTGACAAGACCAAAGAGAGGTCCGTCACAAGCTCCTCCTCCACTTGAGGCCTATCATGAAATAGCTTGAGTTGGTGACCATTCACCTTGAAGATCTTCCCGGTAACTTCATTTTTAATCTTAACTGCACCATGGGGAAAATATTAGTAATAACAAAAGGTCCATCCCATCTAGATCGAAGTTTACTGGAAATAAGCTTGAGGCGAGAGTTAAACAAAAACACTTTTTGGCAATATGGAACTCCTTCCTAAGAATCCTAGAGTCATGAAATTTCTTCACTTTCTCCATGTAAATCTTGGAGTTCTCATAGGATTCTAAGCGGATCTCTTCAAGTTCTTGCAACTGAAGCTTTCTTTCCATACCCACTTCATCAAATGCCATGTTACAACTCTTCACCGCCCAATAAGCACGGTGCTCAATCTCCACCGAAAAGTGGCATGACTTACCAAAAACCACCATATAGGGAGACATGCCCAAAGGTGTTCGGTAAGCGGTCCTGTGAGCCTATAAAGTATCTTCAAGTAGCTTGCTTTAATCCTTCCTGTTGGGTTATACCATCTTCTGTAACACTTGCTTGATTTCTCTGATAAAAACCTCTGCTTTCCCATTAGTTTGGGGATGATAAGCTGTAGCAACTCTATGCACAACCCCATACTTCTGAAGCAAGGATGTTAATGACCTGTTACAGAAATGGCTCCCCTGGTAATTGATAATGGCTCTAGGCACACCAAACCTGCAAAAAATGTTGGATCTCACAAAATCCATAACAACTTAAGAATCATTAGTTTTGGTGGCCTTAGCTTTAACCGATCTAGAGACATAATCAACAGTAAGAAAAATATATGAAAAACCATGAGAAACAGGAAATGGACTCATAAAATCAATACCCCACATACCAAAAATCTCACAAAAATAATCGCTTGTTGAGGCATCTCATGCCTATGTGTAATGGTTCCTCTTGCTCTTTGACACTGCTCACCAATGATGGTAAAGTGATGAGCATCTCTAAACAAGGTGGGCCAAAAGAACCCACACTCAAATACCCTTCTAGCAGTCCGCTAAGGACCAAAATGACCGTCGGTGGATGTGCCATGACAAAACTGAAGAATAAATGGATCTTATGATCTGACACAC
Organism: Glycine tomentella; assembly: GCA_007407185.1. NCBI lineage: Eukaryota > Viridiplantae > Streptophyta > Magnoliopsida > Fabales > Fabaceae > Glycine > Glycine tomentella. The sequence goes on along the minus strand of PYAF01005223.1, from coordinate 357,983 downwards.
ACCTGCGGATCACTTGGTCACTACCAAACCTCCACAAATAAGGATCATCGCACACATAATATTTAGCATCACTCTTAAGTTTATCTATTTGAGACCTATATGCATGAGGTGGGACAACAGATGCAACAATGAAATTCACAATGTCAGCAAACCAAGGTGTGACATGTGATGAATGCAAATGCATCAAATGCTCATCAGGGAAATTATCACAAATAGGAAAGGAGTCAACAGGTCCCTCAATTCTACTCAAATGATCAGCAACCAAGTTTTCTGCACCACACTTGTCCTTACTCTCAATGTCAAACTCCTGAAGAAGAACCATCCACCTAATCAATCTAGGTTTAGCATCAGGCTTCTTCAACAGGTACTTCAAAGTTGTATGGTCAGTAAAGATAGTAATATGGGAGCAAAGTAAATAAGATATGAATTTGTCTAAAGCAAAAACAATAGCCAAAAGCTTCTTCTCAATGGTGGTGTAGTTAACTTAGGTTGCATCCAAAGTGCGTGAAGCATAAGCAATGACATGGAATATTTTATCAACCCTCTGTGACAACACAACCCCAAGTGCATAATTAGAGGCATTACACATGAGCTCAAAGGGAAGCTCCCAATCTGGTGGCTGCATGATGGGAGAGGTAGTAAACTTCTTACCTAATCCCTGAAATGCCTCTTTGTAAGGCTGGTCAAACATAAAGTCTACGTCCTTTTGGAGAACCTTGGACAATGGCAGTGCCATCTTGTTGAAATACTGGATGAATCTCCTATAAAAACCTACATGTCCAAGAAAAGAACTCACTTCCCGCATAGAAGCAATGTAAGGTAAAAAAGTAATGACATCAATCTTGGCCTTATCGACCTTAAGACCTCTACTAGAGACCCCTAAGACTATACCTTCATGTACCATAAAATGACATTTCTCAAAGTTAAAAACAAGGTTAGTCCCAATACATCGGTCAAGAACTCTAGAGAGACTATCCAAACATGCATCAAAAGAAGAACCATAAATAGTGAAGTCATCCATAAACACCTCCATGCAACTCTCTAATAAATCAGAAAAGATACTCACCATGCACCTTTGGAAGGTGCCAGGTGTGTTGCATAGGCCAAAAGACATCCTGATGTAGGAAAATGTGACAAATGGATAGGTGAATGTGGTCTCATGTTGGTCCTCTGGTACAATATGAATCTACATGTAACCTGCAAAACCATCAAGAAAGCAATAATGTGATTTACCTGCCAACCTCTCTAGAACTTGGTAAATGAAGGGAAGAAGGAAATGGTCCTTGCGAGTCGTCTGGTTAAGTCTCATGTAGTCAATGCAAACTCGCCAACTGTTGGCTACTCTAGTCGGAATCAACGCATTATCCTATTTTTCACAACCGTGATACCCAACTTGTTAGGGACCACTTGGACAGGTGAAACCCAAGTGCTATCTGAGATGGGATAGCTAATTCCAACAACTAGTAACTTCATCACTTCCTTCTTCACCACATCAAGAATAGTGAGATTCATCCTCCTCTATGGCTGCATCGCCGGCCTAGAATCATCCTCCAACAATATCTGATGCATGCAAATGGAAGGATTTATTCCAGGAAGGTCATAAAGTGTCCATCCAATGGCCTTTTTGTGGCCTCTCAAAACATGCAGCAACTTTTCTTCATGCTCAAGTGACAGGCTGCTAGATATGATGACTGAAATCTTTTGAGCATCATCTAAATATGCATGTTTAAGGTGCTCAGGTAGTGACTTCAGCTCCAAGGAAGGTGGCTGAATGGTGGAAGGCAAGGAAAGGTTTGTGGCGATGGAAAGGATATAGGAGAATCAACATTTGTACATATATCTGCAACATAATCAGAGTGAAGTGCGGAGGAAATCTCCGATCAAATACTACACACAACAACAAAATCATCACAAGTACAATCAATATCACAATCAAAAAAATCAAAAAAAATCATCAGAAAGTAAATCATAAATATCTACACTATCTACTGCAACATCAATGATATCAACAATAAAAATAGAATGCTCCTCTATAGGATGTCTCATGGCCTCAAAAATGTTAAATTGGACAACGTCATCACCAAACTCCATGGAAAGAGTTCCTGCATACACATCAATTTTGGTCCTGGCTATCATCAAGAATGATTTTCTTAGGATCAATGTGGAACTATGGCTGGAAGACTCATTCTCCATATCCAAAATGTAAAAATCTGTTGGAAAAATCAAATCATTAACTCACATCAGCACATCTTCAATAACTCCAAGTGGAAGCGCAACACTCCTGTTGGCTAAGTGAATGACATCACCAGTGGGTTTCAAATCACCAAGATGTAATGATCTGTAAACTGATGTGGGCATGGCATTAATGGAAGCTCCAAGGTCACACATGGCATCTGCAAAAGTACAATCTCCAATGGTTCAAGGGACAATGAAAGTGTCAGGATCCTTGTACTTCTGTGGCAAGGTGGATAGTGGAATGACATCAATAGTTTTGCGCTATATAAGTCCAGAAACATTTCTACCCATCTTCACTTGCTCATTTCCCTTCAGCTTCCTCTTGTGGGTGCACAAATCCTTCAAGAACTTTGCATATTTTGGAATCCATTTGATGGCATTCAAGAGGAGAATGTTGACTTCCACCCTCCTGAAAGTCTCAAGCATATCAGAATCGAGCTCCACTTTCTTTGCAGAAATGAATCTAGAAGGAAAAGGTAGAGGAATCTGCTTTGGTGCAAAATATGTTTTGGCACCATCATCAATTTTTTTTACCAGCATCAATTTTAGCACCAACATTTGGAAGCTCTGTGCCACTCCTCAAGGTAATAGCACTCACATTCTTCGGATTAATAATTGGTTGTGCTGGAATATTGCCAGAACCTTGCTGCTGCATCTGGTTGACAGTTGTAGCTATTTGTCCAATCTGAGTCTGCAGGTCTTGGATGGTGGCATTGACATTCTATTGAAACTGAATGTTGCTGGTTTCCATTTGCTTCATTAAGTCCTCCAAAGAAGGTCCAGAATTGGTCTGCATGAGTTGTGCAGGTGTAGGTGCAGGCTGCTGGAATTGTGGTTGTTGTCTGAATTGGGGAGCTTGGTATTTGCTGGAGGAAGGTTAATATGGTTGCTGTTGAGGTCTGAATGGCTGTTGTTGTTGTGGACCAGGACCATACCTTAAATTCAGGTGACCTCTCTAACCAGGATTATAAGTTTTGGAGTAAGGATTATACTGTTGTTGAGGTCTAAATGGTTATCCAGGTTGTATGGTAGAAACTTTAGCAGCTTGTTCTATTTCTTGGAGAGTGGGGAAATAATCTATTGGATGATCAGGTGCACAACAGATACCACACAACCTTGGTTGCTTGGCTGCCATCACATTCTATTGTTGACCCACAGCAAACTATCTCATAGGGATGTCAACTCTGTCAATTTATTCTCCAACCTTTGGTTATGAACAACTATAGTAACAGAAACTTCATTTGCAGCAGCCTTGGGTGTTGCAATACCTCTAGTACCAAATTGCTGATAATTGGCTGTCATGTTCGAAATCAATTGTCTTGTTGCAAGAGGAGTCTTATCCATCATAGCGCCTCCACTGGCTGCATCTATCACACTCCTGTCCATCAACATCAAGCTTTCATAAATACTGGATCAATAATTGTTCACTGATTTGATGGTGAGGATAGGTAGCACACAACATGTTGAATCTCTCCCAGTACTCATACAAAGTCTCTCTGCGTAGCTGCCTTATACCACAAATTTCTTTCCGGATGAATGTTGTTCTGGATGAAAAGAAGAATTTCTCCAAGAATATCTCTTCATGTCTGTCCAAGTGTTGATAGGATTTGGTTGAAGGTGCAACCAGTCCTTAGCAACACCATCCAGAGAGAATGGGAATGCCTTCATCTTCACATAGTCTTCATGAATGTCATGTGGTCGCATGGTGGAACACACGACATGAAACTCCTTACGATGCTTATGTAGAGCTTCACCAGCAAGACCATGAAACTTTGGAAGCAAATGGATCAGACCAGATTTAAACTCAAACTAACCGCAGTCTCAGGATATTGAATGCACCAAGGTTGATAAACAACATCAGCCATTTTATCAACAAAATTTTTAGAATCAAGATGTGCAGAATGAGAAATAGACTCAGAAACAGAAGACTCAGAAAACACTACATTACTATCTAGAACTACACTATCAAATTCATCTAGACTACTATTATGTCCACTCAATCTGTGATATATCCTATCTATTTCAGGATCATATGAATGCAAGTCACTTGGTTGGGACCTAGTCATGCACAGTTCAACTTATCAGAGACACTATTCACAATATCTGTCAAAATAAAATAGAAAATGGAAAAATGCCCAAATAATTTTAAAAAATTCGAGAACACCACAGTAAATGTCTCAAAATCATTCTTGATTTTTGTAATTTTTTTTGGGATTTTAAAAAATGATGAAAACACAAAATAAATTCAAAAGTGGCCTAGATCATGGAATTTGGCAATTTGGACCCCCAATGATCGTGTTTGTCCCTCACAGGGTCAACATGATGTATTAATTTTCTCCACATTCTGATAAATTTTTAGCCCATTATGAGAAATTTTTGTGAAATGACTAGAATGCCCCTATGCTAACACTCCTACTTAGAATAGGGGATAAACTTTGGACACCAAGTTCAAAGCCAAACTCCACAAGACCGAAAAATTCTGGACAACAAATTGCATAACACACAACATAATTACACTACACTACACTACTCCTCTCTCTACTAATACTCTATTTTTTCTCTGTTTTTCTCTATTATTTTATGTTTTTGCACCACTACTTCATCGACACTTCATAACAAACAACAACAACAACAATGCAAATATGTAACAAAGTGCAATTGTACAACAGAATGTAAATATGCAGTGAATGAATGCAAATATTTTTTTTCTTCTCTTTTTATCTAATTATGAGTGAATTAAAGTTAGCACACAATGAACTGTGTCCCTGGCAAAGGAACTAGCTTTGATAACCAATGTCGTATCGCTTCAAAACAAATAAACTATGATAATTCTGTAGCACAAGATTAACCTAGGTCGACTCAGAGTCATGATCAATTTGGTTCCAACTTCAATTCACTAATAAACAATAGGAGGATTTTTATCGAACAATTTGCATGTGATGAATAAAAATTGCAAAAAAAAAAAAAGTATAAACCGACAGAATTGATAAGAGGTATTGTAAAACAGATTAAAGAATATCAATCCAATTCTCCAAACCAAGCAATGCGAATTATCATAGTTCTCAGATAATGATCTTGTTATGAAAGTTCATTTAATTTCATTAGAAGCAGTTCAATCAAATTAACTCTTAAATTAATTGAAACCAAAAAACTAATTGAAATATCATCCAAATAATCTGTGATTAAAATTCAAAATTAGGAAATGAATCCACAACCTAATCCGTTTTCAATCCTAAACACATTCATAATCATGAAAATTGAATAGAGGATTGAAGAAGAAAGTGGACATTCACACAGAAACTGAAATACCAAACTAGAACTCAAATTCTCCTTGCTTGAACTGGATCCTTGGATTGATTGATTGTTTAGCCTTCCATGATCATTATCAATGGAAGACCCACAAAATTAGTGTAAGAAAATGGAAGAACATAAATGAAAATAAAGAAGAAAATGAAGAACAACAAAGAATAATGAAGAACAATGAGAGAAAAGGTTTTAATTATGAAAACTTCTAAAAAAATACCAATTCTGTTTTTGCTAAAATGTCGCGTAACTTTCATTAACTAATTGCACTACCATGTAGTGACTTAGTCAGTAGGAAAGGATGGGCCATGATTAGGCCCACCTAATCTAATTAATTATGCTAATAACACCAATGAAAACGTAACTCGCAACCCAAAATACAAGTGTAGAGGTTCTGACTTCCAAGCCTAAAATGACCCTCAAAATTACAGAATTGGACTTGGCTTATCTCTAACAAAATTGTATATCTTTTCCTTATATTTCCAGGGACTAGTCATATGTGCCATTTGGAGTTCTGTAGGGCTCTCAAGGTCCTGCACAAGGAAGATAGGTCAAGTGAGCATAAAATCCGAAAATAAGCAACAATTAGCAATTAAGCCCACTTGTTTGCCTAAGACAAAAATTGAATTAGAAAATAAAAGTCAAAGAGAAGTCAAATAAGCTAAGAAGAATAGAAAAATATTAAACTAAAAATGCTCAATCATGGAGTCACCACGGTCATACTCAACACTGACGCTAATTGCCTTGGCCATTGCCAGATGACCGCGATCATACTTGATTATGACGCTAAATGCTTGGGCCATGGTCAAATGACAATGACCATAGCACTGTTAGGCAATTTGACTTAACAAATGAAAGGAAATAGAGCTTGTTTAGCTTCACGAGCCTAATAGATGAAAAAAGGAAGAAAATCAACCACCTTTCACTGATCCTCTAGTATAATCATCCATTCCATAGACAAGAGCTTGAATAGTGATGCCATTTCCCCTTTTCTCTCGATGCAGGGTCTTTTGGAATGACTTTCTTCCTTGAAGTATCTTTCTTCCCCACACTTGGGTAAGGCTTAGCCATAGTAGTCTTCATATTGTTGGTGGTTTGCACAAAATAAAATGGATGTTGTAACGCCTCAACTTACAATTTGTTTTTATTGATTTTTAATGAAAAATTCTTTTCAATTTTCTTAAAAGTACTCAACTGAATATAACAAAATTTTGCCAATAACTATTACTTCAAGAAAATTTTATTATTGAGTAATATTTATAATTCTGAAGTAACATATAATAAGAGTAAAAAAGATTTTTCCTCACTGATTAATATTTATAAATCTGATGTACAATAAAATACAAAATAGTATCAATTCTATTACATAGTACAAATAACTAAAACACTTCGTAACAAAGAAATACATCTTCAAACATAACCTCTTCAAAATATTACATCTTCAAACAAAATTCTCTTCTTGTAGACAGCTAATAGTCTCTCTTTGCTGTTCATCTGCTCGCTTGAATAAAATCGAGGTCATAGCAGGTGTCAACCACAGACACAAAGTACAGGGTAAGTTTATGATAAACATAATTTAAGCAACATAATATATTCAATATGCAGTTATTCATAGCAACATCCTCAAAGATGAATGATTCTCTTAGACTCTTATCATGATGCATGATTCTCTTAAATTCTTTCAATATTTGGTACCAATTGTCAAGATAGCCCCATCCCTGTGGCACAGAACTTATCCGACCAGTCAGGGTCTCCCGGTGTTGCACAGGTTCTCACCCACACTTCATGTGATCATCATGGGTGGTGTGATTCCCCACCGCAAGAGTCACCCCCAGCTCAAACACCTTTTGTCTGAATGCACGGACTCAGTTCCTGTAGCTATCTGACACACCTCCTCTCTGAGGCAACTCTTATGAGACACATCAACATGTAGTATCAATTGTCAAAATAGTCCCATCTGAGTGGTCCAGAACTTATCCGACCAGTCAGAGTACCCCAGTGTTTCCTAGATTCTCACTCACACTTCATGTGATGTGATTCTGTACTGCAAGAGTCACCCCCTAGCTCAGACTTCTCTTATCTGAATGCACTGACTCAGTTCTTGTAACTATCTGACACATCTCCTCTCTGAGGCAACTCTTATGATACACATGAGATGGTTTCAATTATGCATAACTCATTCATTTTATCAACTTATATGTATTTTCCACATCAATCTCCAATCATTGTCTCACATAATTTACTCAGATATTCAATATAAATCAAGTACAGAACTCAGCTTGTTACTTATGTACAGAAACTCAACATATCATTCATATACAAAGATTCATAGAAACACTCAACAACACATGGAATTTAGAGAAATTCATATAAACACTCAACAACACATGAACTTCAAACACTTATTCAAACACAAACAACACTTAAAGTATCTTTATCATAAAACTTCCCTATACATACCATATAACCTCTTATGAAGCTTGTCTATCTCTTCCTAATGGTATTAGCTTCTACACGTGATCTTCAAGGGAAAGTGGAGTCTTTTTATGCTTTGGAAAGGAAAGGATGAAAATGAAATGAAAGAGATGGGAGAGAGATTCACGTGAAGGTGTAGTAGGATGAAGTCTTGAGAATGACTTCCACTTAAGGCCTCCCCCCCTTTATATAGAGTTTGGAAAATAATAGAATATTTACAAAAATCTCCTAAGTCATGATGCTTCCATTACAAGTGTCCCTACACTTGTCATGACTTTTACAAGTGTCCCACCACTTGTCATGGTCTTGAAGCTTCTTCCTTCTTTCTTCCAAGTGTCCCTCTACTTGGCAAATCATGAAGCTTCTCCATGGTTCTCCATCTTTCACGTGACCATCCAATAAATAGGAGAAGATTTTTCTTTTCATGCCATCTTGTACACATGTCCTTCAAGGCATGACACCTTTTCTTCCAAATGTCCTCTTACTTGGCATGTTCATGAAGTTTCTCTCTTTTTCTAGCTTATTCACGTGGATAACAAAGAAGGAGGAGAAAATTTACTTTCTTTCATGCTACTTTGTGTAAATAATTCCCAAAGCATGATGGCTTCTTATCCCTTCACCAATGGTGGCTTACAAGTGATTAGATGTTTCTTAAGCCTTCATGATTGTATCTTATCATTTTAATTTATGAAGTTTAAGATATTTTCTATTTATCATGTTTTTATTTTCTTAAAGAGAAGAAAATTATGTGGTTTTCCTTGTATCCACATGTCACCTTTTATGAAAAAGAAGAATTCAATTTAAAGATAACTTCACACATGGCATTCATTGGAAGGAAGTAAAATTCAATTCGAATTCATCTTCAGACATGGCCTTTTATAGGAAGAAGTAAAGTTCAATTTGAACTCTTCTACCTAAAGGATAATATTAAATAATAGAACTCTAGAGTTTTCCAGAAACTGACTTCAATTACAGTATAAATTGCTCACAAGCAGTCTATACAAAGTGCCACACAGACTTTACATACAAGACTACTCTTACCTTAATTCTAATTGGTCCATACTACTTTTGACCATCAAAATTACTAAACCATTTTATTAAATAAGTTTATATATACTACAATTAAGAGAAAATTCCATAGATTTTATTTATCATTTTCCCATATTTTTCTGATGCTTGAATTCTTCTGAATAAAGTTTCAAAGTTATTACCTTATAAAATTCATAGAAATTCTATTCTAGGGTTTTCTGTCACAAAGTATTTTGATAATCTGCCATCTGAGAGTATTCTGTAATTTCATCAAGTTTTCACAAAATCTCTAAGGGTGTCTCAGACAGTTTTAGTCTCAAGGGTATTATGGTAATTTCTAAAGTATCCAAGGGTATTTGTGTAATTTTTACCTTAAGGGTATTTCTGTAATTTATGCTTCAAGGGAAGGGTAGTATGGTCATTTCTTTTAAACTATTTTTTTTAATATCTCTAATTAATATTTCGCCCAAATAACTTAAATATAGATCAATCAAGTCTCACATAACCTAACACTCATATTAAATAGTTGTGCAAGAAATATTTTGACCATACATTTGCAGTTATTGAAATTTTAGGGTGTTACAAATGTGAGGATGAGGAATTAATTGTCAGATCAAACTCTTTAAATGCTTCCTCCTCATTACCTAGCCTCTAAATTATTTTCCCTTGTCAGAGAAGGGTCTTCCTAAAATAATTCAGATATCTTCATCCTCCTCCATGTCCAGAATCACAAAATAAGCTGGAAAAATGAATTTTCCAACTTCTACCTACCAAATTTTCACTATTTCTTGCGAATTAGCATGAGTCTTATCTGTCAACAAAAGAGAAATGTTAGTGGGTTGGGGTTCTTGTAACCCAAACTTCTTATAGACATAATAACACATCAAATTAATGCTAGCATCCAAATCACATAAAGCTCTATCAATTTGCAAGTTTTGAATAGTACAAGAAAATGAAAATATTCCTGGATCTTTAAGTTTAGGTGGCAACTTCCTTAAAACTACAACAAAGAACTCTTTGTTGAAACCAATTGTAGAAAGTTCCACCAACTTTCCTTTATTTGAAATAATTTATTTTAAATATTTGGCGTACTTAGGCATTTAAGCAATTTCCTCAGCGAATGGGATATTATGTACCATTTTAAGCATCTAAAAAAATCTAGAAAACTGCCAATCTCACTTTTGTCCTTTAAATTTTTTAGGAAAGAGAACACTTATCGGAGGAGCTGTCAGTACCTCCTTTTCACCCTCTCCATTTTCCTTTTGGCTTTCTTCAATAACAACCTCTTTTTTGGTGGTGTCGTGGTTTTGTTCTTCTTTAGCTCTATCTTAGGTTGTCCACTCCTAGTACTCGAAACATTCACTTCCTCCTTGGGATTGGATTTAGTTTGTGAAGGAAGGGTGTTTGCCTCCCTTTGTTATAAGAGATTATATACTAGTCAAGTGGGACTCTACCTGCTTCATCCTCTAATCATTCTTGGTCATATATTGAAGCATACTTTCTTGAAGAGTGGGTTGTCTCTCCTCTTGTCTAGGCTTTTGATTTTGCATCGGTTGAGACCTAACATTCCTTGGTTCTTCCTGAAGCCTTATCCTGGTTAAAATTGCTAGGGTACTAATTATAAGAATTGTCTCTTCCGCTAACAAAGTTGATCTCATCCGTGACTACAAATAGCTTGTCATCAATAATGCATTCTCCTGGTCCATGCATAACCCCACATTTATCATAGGTTGGGAATGAAGGTGTAGTAATGAGGATATGAGCTTGAGCTCTCATGAGTGTCTCAATCTTCATTGATAGATCTTGCATCTGCTTTCCCAACTCAATTTAGGATCCTTATATCTCCACCTAGTGCATGCCTCTATTCATGATAGCCCCTGAGTTGTTGTAGAGGTTAGAGCACATGTCTTCAATTATTTTGATTGCACTAGCATGGGGCTTTAACACAAGGTTGCCCCCATAAACAACACCTAAGCTCATCCTATTATGTGAGGAAAATCCACCATATAAGATTTGGGTAACCTTTATTGAGTAATGTCATGGTGTGAACAACTTCTGATCATCTTTTGTAACCTATCCCAAGCTTCAGGTAGACTCTCTTTCTCTCTCTGTAGAAAATTTCCAATGTCCCTGATGTACTGATTCATCTTCATAGGAGAGAAATATCTTTGTAAGAACCCACTTTTGCACTGATTAAAGGTAATTATGTTATTCTCAAGTAATGAGCACAACAAGATCCATGCCTTCCCATTGAGAGAGAAGGGAGAAACATAAAGTCTAACGTATTATATCAGTATACAATTTTGTCTCACCGTATTGGTCAACTTAATGAACTTCCTCACATGTTGCATAGGATCTTCATGGGCAACACCACTAACAAGGAAAAGCCCATACTTTCAAATCTTGGATTACCTCCACAAATGGCACCTTTTGAACCATCCCGAGAGCTATCCTCCCCCTCCACCTCAGTGACAAGTTCCTTATTCCAATCCCTTACTTATTGATTTACATTGGGGACAATGTAAGATTTAAGTTTGGGATTCCTAACCTTAGGATCATGCATTTTCTTGTTTTATTAGGAACATTATTTTCATTTTGTTTTATCCCTAGTTTGTGTCAAATAACCTTGAGTTGGAGTGATAACATGTATACGAGTAATGATGAGCTTGTTTGATGATAATGAAAATCAAAGATGCGTTGGTTTAGAAATTTGTGACTCTGGCTATGATAGTTGTGTGATTAATTTCTACGCAAGTTAAACAGTTAGCATGATCTTCCTTGCTAGTGATTTCACTGACATTAGTCATGCATATTTATGAAGATTTAAGCTTGAACAATGAGATTGTATAATTATATATCTATGCATTTTTCCTTGGCTGTGTGATTAAACTTGTCATCATTGTGGACTCTAGAATTTGTTTTGGGACCATGTTAAGGTTGTTTACTAGTTTGCATGAGTGAAGATGATCAAGGCACATAGGGAAATTCTTTCTAGTCCCTAAATTAGTTGAGAACTATTGCCCCTTATTAGCCAAATTTGAGCCAAACACTCTTGTTATTTGACACATTTGCATTTGTTGAGATATTATATTGGTACCCTATAATTAAAATGTGGCAACTTGGTGGAGCAATTGTCCCATTGATGATGATCATGTGAAATAGGGGAAGTTGAGAGTAAATCATAAATTGTTCTTTCTGAAAAACAATTGTTACATGCTTTAAAAAGTCAAGTTTGAAAAATGAAAAGAGGAAGAGTTAAGAAAAAAAAGAGAGAGCAAGAATAGAATTTGGCAAGCACGGAATTGCACTAAGAGATTGTAACATTACCCTGCTGGTTGTGATATTTCCTAATGCCTGAACTTTATGAGGGGTACTAAGATGACATATAAGTCCTTTGTTTTTCCTTTTCTTTGATTTCCTTACCTTGTCATTACAACCCCTGACCTAGTTACATCGCTTTAAAGACCTTGTGATTTGGTTGCGTTTATTTGGTTACTAGTTGAGATGAGGTTCCTTATTAAGCCTATGGTAAGACACTTTGCATTGAGAGGTTGAGTGAGAAAGGATTTTATCCTAAAAAACTTGAGTGAAGTGAACAAAGTGAACCTCCTAAACACTTGAGTGAAAATGAGTTGAATGAAGTTGTCTCTGCAATAATTAGTTTTGGAGGACGAGTCTCTAATTGGACTTGATTTGATTAATTGCAAGTAATTGGTTATCTACTGGTTGTGCCCATGGTAATTGCTTGAGGACAAGTAAAATCTTTAAGTTTGGGGTTGTTTGATGCATTGCATTTAGTCTTTAATTAGGACGCATTTTAGTTAGGATTAATTGCATTATTGGTTGTTTAGGTCTTTGTTTCTATTCATTTCATTGCATTTTATTCTTTTTGTCGAACTTGTTACGATGTGGGTGTCTTCATGTGTATATGAGTCATGTTGAATTGACCTTTGGTGCTAAATGAAGCTTTTCTAGTGCACATTGGACTTTCAAGATCAGACTTGGTCATCAAGGACATTTTTGGAATGAAAAAAGAGCTATACTGGCTCCATCTGGCACAAGCGTGACAAGTACCTTATTCCATGATTAGGATTTTGCATATATGGCATAAGTGTGCCATCCATTTACACAATCATTCCAATTAGCTTGCGTTTTTATTTTCTTGTTTTATGTTTTTTATTGTATTTGGGTCTGAACAAATTTTGGCCCATGTTTTTAAATAGCTTAGGAAAACTCAATAAAAGGGTTCCAACTTTGAGTATTGACGACTTAGGAAAGCTTTGGATTTTCTTGACTTTTCTCTTCTCCTATCATTACTCTTTCTTTCTCTTTTATGTTTTCTTTGGGATTGCTCATGACTATGTGTGAGTAGCCCTCTTTGTTTTGGGATTAAGGCATAGCCCTTGACAATTTTTTTATGTTAATTTAATTTCTTTGAGGTTCTAATTTAGTCTTCTAGTTCTTCTCTTATTGCATTTTATACATGTTAGACATCTGATCACCATTTACATGATTTTAGAGGCTAGGGATGAATTGAGAGGTGAACGGACATTTTAGAACCATAGGAGGAGAAGTTAGGTTTTAATTCATGACAATAGAATAAATCCTAGGTGGAAAAAAAATTAGTGAAGAACATAAAAGGTTTAATTGAAGACAACACCACAACAGTGGGGGTTAATTCAATTAGACATATCTCGGTTTCTTGAAAGAGAACAAAGATCACATTAGATGAATTTTCATTAGAAGAGAATTAGAAAGAACCTTGAATTGATAGATTAATTGAATAAGAGTCTTGGTGTGAAACCCCGATCCTGGAATTTTCTAAATTTGAATTTTCTCTAAATCAAATCTTTATACTTTATCTTTATCCCATTTCTAAATAAAATCTTATGTTTTTCTAATTATTTAGTTTCTATTTTTTAATTGTGATAATTGCTAAGTCCAAAAACAGAATCCATATGGATTCAATATTATTACTTGATGACTACCGTGCACTTGCGATTTTCACACATAAAGTATTGGTATGCTTCTGCTTCATCGTGTATGCAAAAAGTTATGCCATTTTTTTTAATATTTTAAATAGCTTCAATATTTGCATTTGTAATTTGTGTCAATCTCAAAACTTGGACTTAATAGTCAGTTCTTTGACATGAAGTTGATGCAAAGTCGATGCTAATGTCAATTTAGTGTTAACTTTTGCTATTTAGTGTGTAACGTGATGAGGACGAGAAGTGACAGTCGATGCAAAAAAGATGAGGCATAGACAAGGGTTGTTTCTTGGCTAGCGAGAGAAATACATATATGAATGAAAACACAATCAAATGAGAGAGATCCAGAGACTGTGCAGGCATGTGAATGTATAGTTGCATGACGATGACTTAAAATAATTAATTAGCACTACTTATACCAAAAAGATACATTAAGCGTGCTTAGTTTGGAACAATTATACGATGTGCAATCATCTAAAAATTTTCCTAAAAAATATGAGTAAGACCAAAACACACTGAAAAGTCGGACATGTTACATAGTGTGGATCAAAAGCCGATGCTAAATTGCAATTCTTATGTAGTGTAAGAAGATGTTGTAAGAGGTATTACATTTATTTTCCCTATTGTTGGGACTTGGAAAGTTTATTATCTCCTATCTAAAACCTATGTTTCATGCTCTGTTTTATCTATTTTATTTCTAACTACCAACTTAAACAATATTTTCAATTGAAGTGTTCTTTTTTTTACATATATGAATGAAAAACAAGATGCATAAACAGTTTGACTTAAAACAATTATAAAATGTGTGATATTCTGGAAATTTTCCTAAAAAACATACTGAGTATCAAAGCACATTGAAAAACGGAGCGTTACATAGTGTAGATCAAAAGCTGATGTTAAATTACAATTTATATGTATAGTGTAAGATGTAGCAAGAGGTTTACATTATTCATCATATAAAGTTGTTTCAGTATTGTTGGAAAGCTTATTATCCTTTCTGAAACCTACGTTTCATGCATGTCCTGTTCTCTCTCTATTCTATTTCTAACTACCAACATAAAAAAAGATATAGTTTTTCAGGTGTTCTTGGCATTATATATTTTTAATTAAAATTGAAACTTCACTCGAATAATTTATATTTATGATGTGTGGTTGTCGTTAGTATAAGGAAATTTATACAAAGTGAGAAATTAATACGAATTTTCTCGCTGACACACCGATATCTTATTATCGCTGCACTATCCTTATGATTTATTGTAAACACCATTAAAAACACTTAAAGAATTTCATCTTTTATTAAAAAAAAAAAAATTCTAACAACAATGCCCTAGTAACATGTCGGATATAAATCAAGGGATTCTATTACTGATAGGTACACTTTTGGCGGGCACACTTTTTTTATATAAAACAACAAGCTAGCGAGTCGTGGAAGAGATAAAGATTGCAATGTCTACTTCTCCTTAAGCATAAATTCCCTTTCTTCTTCAAATATTCGAAAGCAACACAGCCAGGATACCCACCTAAAGAAACTGTAACCACGAGGTTGATCATCATCTCTCCACCACAAGCACAACATCTTTTTTACCCTTTTTCTTTTTGACAAGTTTCGCTGTATCTGCCCCTCTTGCTTGGTTGTTAAATATATATATATATATCTACCAGCAAAATACTAAAGAAATAAATGTCTATATATGGTGGTAGCTTAATTTTTGTCCCCTCATTTTGACTACCTACAAACATATATGGACCCTTGTACTCACTATTCTTATCTTTTCATATTTGTGAACTAAATAACAAGGGTCAACATCATTGGTGAATAATTGGATTTTTTAATCATGTTATCAAAGGTTCGATTTCTAATTATATGCATAAAAAAATTGTTAGAAAAGGAAAAGTCCTCTTCGATAATCTCTAAATTCTCTAGGTCTCAAAAAGAATTAGTATCCAACTATCTATCTAGTGAAATAACAAATATTAACCAATGTTTTTAAAACATTAATTAAGGAACTAAATTTTTTTTATTGAAATACATAAAATTATGTTGTCTATAATTTTTTTACACTTTCATATAATTTTCACAATATTTTTTTTTTCAATTCTTAAACCAATATCATAAGGTATTGATTAATAAGACCCTGCATATAATACTATTAACTTTCACCGGCAAGAATAATGCAACATCATTAATTATGACTTTGAAGTTCAATATGCTAATCCAAAACCTAATTGCCTAATCCTGTGCCAGCTGGCAGTTTGAGAACTTGATGACAAATTTGTTAAGAAGCAAATACACATAAATTGGAATAATAATTCATCATATTTCATTCCTCAATTGAGGTCTATATATACAAATCAGAAGCACTAAAATCGTTGTTATCTATCCAAAAATAGTAAATTGTAAAATACCATAGTAACAACTATTCTATATTTGAGTTTACAATCTTATCACAAATATATATAACATAAAGATAAGATAAATAAATTTTTGATTTCAAACTTCAGTTCAACACTTCCCCTCAAGTTGGTGTATGGATGTCAATTATGCCCAACTTGTCAATTGTTTCTTCAAACACTCTTCCAGAAATGGCTTTGGTCAGTACATCTACCAACTGATCTTCAGATTTCACATAAGGAAATTTGATTACTTTTTGATCTAGCTTTTCCCGGATAAAATGTCGATCTACCTCAACATGCTTTGTTCTATCATGTTGGACGGGGTTGTGAGCAATTTCTATGATTGCTTTATCGTCACAATGTAGCTTCATTGGTAGTCATAACATATTCCTAGGTCCTTCGATACTCTCTTAACCTATAATAATTCACAAACATCGTGTGCCATTCCATTAAACTCTGCTTCTGCACTAGACCTTGCAACAATATTTTTTTTTTCTTTTCCAAGCTAAATGGTTTCCTTCTACAAAGGTACAATAAAAAAAAATGTTATTTCCAATGGACAAAATCTGTCTCTAAACTAGAAAATCCGTTGAAAAAATGCAATTTTCGACGGGCAAAAATCCGTTGGTAAAACGCTCGTAGGAAATTTTAGGCGACGAATTTTTTTTATCTGTCGGTAATTTTCGACGAATATATCCGTCAGTAAGGCCACTACAAGAAATTGATATTTTTGTGGCGGCTAAAATTGTGGCGGCTTTAACCCCCACAAATTTTATTTTCACTTTTTTTTTTTTTAAGTTTAACGTTTTGTATTTTCTGGCGGCTTAAAAATCGCCACAAAGTGCTTTTTTTTTTTTGCTAAAAATAATAGTAAGATTTGTTAATCATAATAATCATAATAATAATATTAATAATAATAATAATAATCATAATAATAATATTAATAATAATACTACTAATAATAATAATACTATTAATAATAATACTAATACTAATACTAATACTAATAATAATAATAATAATAATAATAATAATAATAATAATAATAATAATAATAATACTAATACTAATACTAATAATAATAATAATAATAATAATAATAATATTACTAATACTAATAATAATAATAATAATAATAATAATAATAATAATGGAAATTCACCTGAGAGGCAATTCAAATAAGAAAGTGATCTTCCATAACATATACCAAATCAATAGAACTGGAAAAAAAGAATGGGAGGCAATTCACCTGAAAGGAAACCTGGTTGTGGCTTGATGACAACAGTATTTGGACGAAATAATCCATGGTCACGCAAATCAATCTCCGCAGGTTCTTCTCCTATGGCCCACAATTTTGAAAAACCATCTAACACTAAAGATTCAAAATGGAGACATGGAGGATCTAATGATTTTGTTCCAATTAAAGAATCTTCACATAATAATAACATAAAAACAAGTTTGTGCAAACAAAGACAAACTCGAAGACAAATCACTCTTATTCACATAAAGATACTTGTTATTATGATAAATGGATAATAAATATTGACTCTATCTTACTATTTGAATAGTGATTACTAACTTTTGATCTTAATCACCCATATATGAGATGTTTACCATGCAATAGCATTAGAAATATAGATTATAGAGGATACTATTTTCTGGGTTGTGGAGAGATTCCATCACCATTAAGGCATCAACAATGGTGCTGAAGGCAGCAAATCAGCTTTGAAAGAAATACATTTACCAGAATAGGACAAGTATTCAGCCAAAAAGCTTCAATATATAGAAGTTGCTAATATTGGATATGAAATTTTGATTGTTTAGTGGAGTTGAAACGAGGGCCAATGAAGAGTTCCACAGGAGAGGGAAACAAAAGAATGAAAAAAAGAAGTTGATTCATAAGATATGGTATCAACATGGAAAAAACTCAAAAACCTTTAAAAGGTGTACACACACGTGGACAAAATATATTATTATTCCTCCAACATTCATGGTATCAAAATTCTAGAAAATGTTCCATTTCAATGCTGCTTCCAAGTATATTTCCCCAACCAAGATGCAAAGTACTTATATTTTATGCCAAACTAGTAGTACATATGCATCGAACAGAGTAAAATATCTGTTACTACTAGCAAAAGGTTTCTTCCATTTTTTTTACATGGCAAAAGAGCATTGTTGAATGTAATTGGTGGAACGCTTCATATTATATCACAAATAAGTAGGTGCATATACTCTTAGAAAAGAGCCAGCTGTGTTTAATGATGGAAAAAATATACTAATAACAGCATCCAAAACCTTGCTTGTAACATGGATTAGCATAGTCGATAACAACCGTAGCTGTAATTGTCACTACTAGAAAAACATGATTCAACATCTGTTATTTTTGACATTCGACATCGGTTTCAAACCGATGTTGAATCAGGCGACGTTGAAAGTCTGGAACTTAACATCGGTTTTGAAAACCGATGTTAACTACATTGTACAACATCGATTTTTAGCGAAACCCGATATCGCTATATTACAAATAAAAACTTAAAAATGTATAAGATTACAATATAACATCGGGTTTCATAAGAAAACCGATGTTGTGTTGTATGTCAACATCGGTTTTCATAAGAAAACCGATGTTGTTGTACATGTTAACATCGGTTTTCTTAAGAAAACCGATGTTGTGTTGTATTGTGTTAGATGTTAACATCGATGTTAACATAAGAAAATCAATGCTGTTATACATGTTAACATCGGTTTTCTTAAGAAAATTGATGTTGTGTTAGATGTTAACATCGGTTTTCATAAGAAGACCGATGTTGTTTTTAAAAAAAAAATTAAATATTCTTTCTTTTTTTTAATTAGTGCAGTTCTTCAACCTGTAAATGAAAAACCAGAGCCATACCAACCAGCCAATTTGATAATACAATTCAAGAAAATAAAATTTCAATAAAATAAAATTTAAATAACAAATAAAATTGAATAATGTCAATATATATGTACATAAAAATGATTCTCTAACCTAGTTTATACAATTGTTTAAAAATCCTTAGCCTTAACCACCTAACCTATTCTTTCATCTCTAACTCTAAGATAAAATTTAGACCATTCAATCCTAACAACCTTCAATGTCTGGTCTTCGAGTGCTCTTTTGTCAGTGAAATACTGCATGACATGATAAAACATAAATTAAAAGGTGTAAAACAAAAACAAGTCATAATTAAAAATAAAAATAGTGTTAAGGCTAGGGATTTACCATGTCCCAGTTGTCCCTGAAGCCTCCTTGGACTATCGTCCACATCCAATGCATGACATAATAGCCACACTCAGTGCTTCCTCTTTGCTTATTACACTAAATTCAATACCATGGTCATTGTTAAACAGAAAATAGTGTGAATAGTAATAAATTATTATTTGGAATACATGAACCATGATTTATTAAAAAACTTACTTTAAGCGCAATCCATTTAGTAGTAGCCTTTGATTTATTTCCTTCAGTGCCATGGAATGCTTTCAAAGCACTGCTTAAGATAAAAATGCATGCATATTGTACAATTAACATATATAGTCATGTGTTAGAAATAATAACAGAAATGTGTTACAAAATTAGAACCTACCTGTTAATAATTGGTTTCAGGTAGTTATCAGGCCTATTGTGCAACGAGTAGAACCACACGACATCATTGGCCTTAGGACATATGACGACCAGTTGCCAATGTGAACTGCGTTGGAGAAAAATAAGTTATTATACTGCAAACATTAAGAAAACTGTTTTGTACATTTTTACTTACCCATTCAAGTACGCTGCAAGGTAGACATCTTTACGTGAATTCTGCATCCATTTCTTGAGATAGTCCTCGGATTCAAATTGAGATTGGCCAGATCTCTGTATGGACTGTGGCTCAATGAATCCATACACATCAGGATGATCCGATTGCAGACATACCTCATTCATATGGCTGTTGTTTATAAATAAAGTCAAATATGCATGAAATTAAAAGGAGGAAAGTAACATTAGATACTAGATAGTGACTTACATAATCCACAGCTGTATAACAGATATGCTCAAACATTGACCACCATGGATGATCTCTGAAATATCCTCGTGCCTAATGTACAATGGGAACTCATCATTATCTACACCGAACATTTGCGGGTCCCATGCCACCTTCAGAGGTGTCAAGAAAAGATCCGGGGTGGTCTTTGCCACCAAGTACAAGGGATCGTCAGCATGTTCCGGCTTATTTACATGTTTCTCCGGTCCATGAGGTCCATGTTTATCCTACACAGTTAACAAACATCATCAATGAGGGTCTTAACTCTTAATATGAAATAAATGAATGTTAAATGACAAACAACGAAGGAAGAAATGAAATAACTTAATAAAAAGAGGCTGTACAAGATATGTCGGCCAAGCAAGGAAGGTGTGAAGGGCCTGCCCCACTAACAGAACCTCGTCAGTGGGAACAGGGACGCGAGCATCTGCGTATCGAACCTCCTCAACACCCACCCTCACTTGATCACTGTCCAGAGGGATGCCATGCACTGTTGTCGACCCATGATAAAGTCTTCCAATAGCAACCAGGCGGGGAGGATTGTCATCCACATACAACCCACGCCTGTCAGATGCACCGGTGTCTGCATCATGACCGGAGGGATCGACACAGCTCTCCTTGGTGCTGACACGGGCACCAATGGGACATGTCTGAAGCTTTGGAGGTGGCATAGCTCCCTGAGACTGCACCTAGGACTGTAGCTGGCTGAAGGACATCATCAGCTGCTGGGTTACCTTCTCAGTGATCGACTGAGTCAATCTCTCAGTGATCGATTGAGTCAACCTATCAGTGATCGACTGCTCCAACTCTTCCCTGATATTTTCTTTTAGTCGGCTCAAGTCTTCAGGTTCCATGGATGCCTTAGACTTGCGAGAGGATGATGGGGCTGGTCCAAAGTAGTGTGTGATGGTCACACCAGCACCAGCAGCATGAACACGGCCGGGGTGCTCTGGTCGTCCAATGGCAGCAGTCAGGACATCCTGACGTCCACTGTCGACAAAGCTACCCTGTGTAGATTGCTCAGCCAGGGAATCCTGCAATGAAAATGAATACAAACTTAGTTTTGTATACTCAAGTGCCTCAAATTTGAAAAAGCTGTACGAATTTGTTGTTTGACTTACAATCCTCTCAGCAATCTCGCGTGCTGCCTCCGAAGTCATGTCCCCGGTTTTCTTCGTACGAGCCAGCTTCCACTTCACGTGTCGTCGCACAGGGGACGGAGGATGAATGATGGTCTTCGTGCTGTCATCACAAGTTGCTTCCTCCAGTTGCTTATTTTGCTTTTCCTCCATTAATCTCTTCTCGAGCAACTGGTAACCCCCGCGCGACAACACGTGAGGGGCAGTGTTCAGCTTCTGGATCGCCTGGCCTTCTTTCTAACATCCTGTAACAATTAGACACATAGGGTTACAGATAAGAGATGGTATGACTACATAATTGTGAAATTGTAAGGTTTTGTAAAACAACTAACCTCCCAGGAAGCCGCTCGCCGACTTTGACAGAATTGGGTCCACTGATCCTTACTAATGCCGTATTTTTCGCATACAACATCGGCATCGTCGTCCTTGCCTTCTGTGAGGACCCATTTCTTTGTCAAGTCTGATTTGAATTGCCTTCAGCGCTCGCCCACGGTCTGCAGAATCTTCCTCTTTGTCTGCTGGTCGGACGCTTCAGGTATATCAAATTCAAAATGCATTAAAAGGAAGTCAGTTTTAAAGTAACGTGCACAACATTTAAATTGTGTAATGATTAAAAATAGCTTATAGAACACTTTTAAATTGTAATACCTGAATGTCCTCCCAAATCAAGTCCTTCTGCATTTAAGGCACTTCCTTCCAACTAGGAAGGGTGATATCCACCTTGTCTCTAGCCACGACCCCTAGATATGTCCTCAATCGCTTTGCATGAGGACCATCAGCCTTCCCTGTGCTAGGATCGACATGGACCATCGGTCTGTCAGCACCAGGAGCTCTAGTAGCCAGTGACCTCAGCCGTGTTGCTTTCCTCGTCTTCTTCGGTGTGGAAGGCAAAGGTCCTAACTCAAGCGGAGGTGCTGACTCAGCATAAGGCACTGCTGCTGCAGGAGGAGGATATGGTGCCTCAGCACGAGGAGGGGAGCTGGGTGGTGTGGTCATGATCCTGTAAAAAAGAAATAACACAGATAAGTAAAGTTAAGTGACAAGTTAGGTTAATCATGAAATTGGACAAGTCAAATGAGCTTAGAAAAAAGTTACATTAAGTGATGTTAATTAATTCTCCTTCATCATGATCATTACGATTTGCATGAACATCGCCCACCTCGTCTTCTCTAATCACGTTAGGGATTTGTGTCGAAAATTGAGTGACACTAGTATCGGCGGTTGAGTCATCATCGTCAACATTAATGCCGATGGTTTTTCCGTGTAGTACCACTGACCACGAATCTTCAACATAAAACACTTGTTTAGCTTGTTCTGCCATGATGAAAGGTTCATCTTGATAAGCTAACTTGTTAAGATCTACCAAAGTAAATCCTAAATCCTTGGTTCGCACACCACTGTTGACATTAACCCACAGACAGAGAAACTAACATAATTAAGCTCCCAGATGTCATTAATGACTCCAAAGTAAGGCAAGCACGCCAAACGTGGATTGTCGTCATGGACAGTAGCAAAGTGTTGTGACTCAGTTCTTAGGCTAACCCCACTGTTCTGCATGGTGCTCTTCTCATCTTGTTGTTTGGTATAGAAAGAGTACTTGTTGATATCGTACCCTTGCCAACTTCTAACATTTTTTTTGGGCCATCTGCTAACTTCCTCAGTGTTTCAGATGCAGATTCATCACTAAATATTGTATGTTAGAACCAATTGAAGAAAGTCTTGTTATGCTCTTTCAACAACCTATTCTTCGTCATTCTTGGATTACTTTCCTTAAGTAGTGCTTCATGACGAACAATATATGGCAGCACTTCATTACTGTTATTCAGGACATACAAATGAGCTTGATTCAATTCCTGCAACGAAGGCGTTATAACATGTAGCCCTCGTGTACCCTTTCCTCCCACTCTGTCCTCATGTCGCAACTCGGGAAGACCAATAGGTTTTGCTTTCTGAAGGTACTCTGAACAAAATTCAACCACTTCTTCTGCAATGTACTTTTCAACTATGGATGCTTCAGGATGGTGTAGGTTTTTTGTATACCCTTTCAAGATCTTCATGTATCGCTCGATCGGGTACATCCACCGTAAATAAACTGGTCCACATATTTTAATTTCCCTCACCAGATGAACAAATAAGTGAACCATTATGTCGAAAAATGAAGGAGGAAAGTACATCTCCAATTGACACACGATAATTGTCGCCTCTTCTTCCAAGTCATCTAACTTTACAGGGTCCACGACGTTCGTACAAATGGCATTGAAGAAAAAGCACAGGCGACTTATAGCATGCCTGACTTTGTTAGGCAAAATGTCTCGAATCGCCACAGCTAACAGTTGTTGCATCAACACGTGGCAATCGTGAGACTTTAATCCAACTAGTTTTAAATCTTTCATCTGTACAAGGCTCTTAATATTTGAAGAGTATCCTTGTGGCACTTTAACTCGGCGTAGACACTGACAGAAACTTATCTTCTCCTTTCTTGACAAAGTGTGGCATGCTGGAGGCAAGTAAATTTTCTTACCATTGGACCTAGGATGTAACTGCTCACGTATACCCATCTCAGCAAGATCTTGACGAGTGTTCAAACCATCCTTTGTCTTCCCTTGAATGTTAAGCAATGTGCCAACGACATTGTCACACACATTTTTCTCCACATGCATAACATCAAGACAATGTCTAACATCTAGATCAGACCAGTATGGAAGCTGAAACAATATGGACCTCTTCTTCCATAAGCATGTATTACCTTTCTGCTTCTTTTGAGTCTTTCCAAATACAGTATGGATGCCCTCAACCCGCTCAACAACCTGCTCACCGGTTAACAGAATCGGAGCAAGTTCATGCTCTTGACTTCCATTAAATGCTTTTTTCAATCGCCGATAAGGGTGATGAGGTCTCAAAAAACGTCGATGGTGAGTGTAAACTGTTTTTCTTCCATGTTTAAGTTGCAAGTAACTCGTGTGTTGCTCACAGATAGGGCATGCACGATGGCCCTTAACACTGTATCCACTCAAATTCCCGTATGCAGGAAAATCATTAATGGTACAAAATAGCATTGCACGCAAATTGAATGTCTCCTTACGATACCCATCAAACACGGTAACCCCCTCATCCTACAAGTTTGCCAAGTCTTCAATCAAGGGACTAAGATAAACATCAATGTCATTTCTTGGCTGTTTTGGGCCCGATATCATCATAGACAACATCATGTATTTTCGCTTCATGCACAACCAAGGAGGCAGGTTGTATATGACTAGCAAAACAGGCCACGAACTGTGCTGAGTACTTAAACTGCCGTATGGATTCATTCCATCGCTGGCAAGTGCTAGCCTGAGATTTCTTGGCTCATTGCCAAACTCCGGATACAAACGATCAAATTTCTTCCACTGAGCTGAATCTACCAGATGTCTGATCATCCCATCACAGTTTCTTCCATCTGCATGCCATGTAAGGTCTTTTGCATCCTCTTCATTAGCAAAAAGATGCTTAAACCTTGGAATGATCGGAAGATACCACAACACCTTCGCGGGAGGCCCTTTCTTTGAACTCTCATCATTGCCACAGTCGTCATCATCCTTCACTTTGTACCGTGATACCCCACACATGGGGCATTTATGCATTTGTTCAAATTCATTTCTGTACAATATGCAGTCATTAGGACAGATATGAATTTTCTTATACTCCATACCCATCGGACAAAGTATCTTCTTCGCCTTGTAGTAACTGCTTGGCAACGTGTTTTCCTCTGGAAGCATGTCCTTAAGTACCTCAAGCAGTGAACTGAAGCTTTTGTCACTCCACCCATATCTGGCCTTCACATTAACAAGATTTAACACCGCAGACAACAATGTCAATGACTCTTTGCACCCCGGATACAACGGCTTCTTCAAATCACTCTCCAATGTATCATACATAGGGGCATGTGCTTGCTAAAAAGACTCATGTCCCAGATCACGAATCATATCCTCTAGTTGATCTCCGATGTCAACATCAACCGGTTCAGTCTGCGAGACCTTCTGCGTGTCTGTCAATTCACCATGCCATATCCATGTCATATAAGTCTTCTTAATCCCATGGCACAGAAGATGCACCCGTATGTCTTGTAGTGTTTGCCGTCTACCATTCAAACAATTGATACAGGGGCAGAAATATTTTCCATCCCCATCGGGTCGAATTCTTTCCGAGGCAAATTGTAAGAAATTTTCAACGCCTTCTTCATACTCAATTGTGATGGGACTTGCATTCATCCAAGATCGATCCATGTATTTACCAACTCTGTGGTACTGACAAAGTTATTCCATGGATGCAAACCTCACTTTTTTCATTCTAGGTGTGGCCCTATCCCATTCAAGAAGACATATTTTTAAAGTATATTCATATCTATAGGTTGAGTCTCTTATATTAAATATGACAAAATTTCGGCAGCATTTCGCTTTGGTCTCCAAGTACACGACATGAAAGCGGTGACATCAGTTCCACCATAGTCAAGTATGCACCCGGAGAACAAAGTGATATGATTGTACCGAAATTTCATCATATTTAAGACAAGAATCACAACCTATAAATATGAATATACTTTAAAAATATGAGCCTTCCCAAACTGTCCAAACGGACAATTCAAGAATCAATACAATGATTAATCCAAACTGTCCGGAAGAATCACTATAATGAATCTCAAACGGGAAATTACGTTTCACTCATAATGAAAATTAATTGTATATACAAATACTCATTAATGGCATAAAATAGTTTACAAATAGATGCTAAAAAAATATGAAAGGCATTCGTGAGCACCTGAGATGATGGTGAATGCTAATGTCCAACAATGAATCTGGTGATGATGCTACAAAGAGGCAAAGGACAACTACATACAAATGATGTTGAACAGTCAACATGTTATATTCAAAGATAACAATTCATCCAAGTGAGGGATAGAATTGGGGCAAATGTGAGTCTTAACACGAGCCTTACCTTTGGTGAAAGAGCAGAGGCTGGCTGTGGATTGGGTTCCAAATATAGTATGGTAGTGCTCAAACAAATTGAAATTAGCTGCACCTATGCAAATTAAAGAGAGGAAAATGCTAGTTAAAAGAGTTGTTTGGGATGTGTTTTCATTTGTGTGTGTGAGGAATAAGTAATGAAGATTACCAAATAGTAAGGGAACTTCAAAATATCTTCCCCAATTTCGCAGCTTATAACCCGCTGTCTAGAGCTGACAACAATGCCATATGAAAGACTGAGAACAATGAAGCCTCAACAATGCCATATAAAGTTTAAACAATCAATATGCAAAATTAGTTGCCATATATATTATACACTATGCAAACTTTTGGACCAGAAGAATAGTTAGTCAACATGAGGGGAACTTTTAAGCAGCCAATGTTGTAATCAATGGCTAGACCTTTAAGACTTATACACAACTTTTAATATTAGGTCCATCACAATTCTCCCTAGCTTAACCACATTATTTGTGAAGAATTGGTTGGTAACACCATTATTTGCGAGGCTGACCCATCCAATGACTAAAACATACTCTACCAGTGTTGCTACTTATGTTATAGCCAATATTATAAGCCTAAGATAGCTCCCAATTATTCCCAACAAAAAAACTTAACAACTTTGCTATACTATCAGTGAAGTTTAAAATATGAAACAAATATTTTGAGGTTCCCACTAGACTTAGAGAAACTGGGTGGGGGGTTGTTATGCTATGTCTATTCTATAATCAAAGCATTCCCTTGAGTCATGAATTAGAAATCTTATGTCTATGTGCCACTGCAATAAAATCTATTATTTTTTACTGTTTTCTCATTTTGGCACATTTAGACTCCTCATTCACTATGAATAAAACTTTATTCTTGTGGCATTGGTTTTGGTAGTCTCAATTTTGTATGTCACTTACAACACAATCATGCTCAATAGCCTACTTGGATGTGGGATATCTATTTTGCTATCCTGTGCTATTCATAGTTTATATTTTTAAAAAAAGGTAAATCCTTGATTAAACCTTGTTCCTGAACCATGACTCTTAGAGTTTTTAAAACTGGACAATATAGCCTTATTGCCAACTAAACAAACTTCATTGACAGTATTGCACATCTTTCAATATACCTCCCTAACCTACTAGTAAACTAAACAAATTTACCCTAGCTACTGATGCTGGCTTGTAACAAAATAGAAGAGAATAGAAACTGTTTAAGCTTCCTTACACAGAGATGGGTCTTATTGATTGAAGATGGTGAGCCTTTGATCCCTTAGGTCACGAAGGCTGAGAATGACAGAGAGGCACCAATGCAGAGATTGAACATGGCTTATAACAAACGAAAATCAGTGTTTAAGTTGCCAATATAAATACCTGGAGCGAGATTGACAGAGCACCAATGCAAAGAGGCACGAAGGCTGAGACAACAACAGTAGTTCACGACAGCCACACCGAAAGCTTCTTAACCACCACGACACTGAGAGTGAGAGCGAGATTGTAGAGAGCGAAAGTGAGAGAGTGAGAGAGCGAGAGACAGAGTGAGAGAGCCAAAGTGATGAAGAAAGTAAATGGGCGCCAGAAAAATATAATATAAAAAATACACAACATCGGTTCTCTTAGAAAAACCGATGTTATTGACATAAACTCAACATCGATTTTTTAAAAACTTAACAAAACCGATGTTAATATAAAATAGTCAACATCGGTTTTGTTCAGTTTTTAGAAAACCGATGTTAACAAAGTAACGTTAACATCAGTTTTCATCAGATTTTATGAAAATCGATGTTAACGTTACTTTGTTAACATCGGTTTTACTTAGAAATCTTGAAAACCGATGTTAAATTTACTTGGTTAACATCGGTTTTTCTTTCATATCTTGAAAACCGATGTTAACGAAGTCCATTTATTTACAAGTTTGCCACCGCGTTTTAGTTAACATCGATTTTTCCAATAACCGATGTTAAACTAGCGATGTTAAAACCTATTTTTCTAGTAGTGTGTAAATTGAAACAAGAGAAAGAGAACCATAGAAAAGATAATGGCAACAAATGACAATCATAAAACATAATTGCACTTGGATTTGTTTTCCCAAGCTAACGTCGTGGACCATATATCAACAACGTGCAATCATAATGAGTAGTATGTGTTGTTCTCACTTACTAAAATCAAACCTATATTGAACTGACCAAGCACTAATCTCATGCCACTATACTTTGCAGAAAATCTAGCAAATACAAAAAATTTGATCTATTTTCAAATGCAACAAAAGTATCAAAAGAGATTCCCTAATTTTGTTGTCTTTGCCATACAAAGGATAGAGTTTCGAATCCAACATTACGTACTCTAACATGTCATTTTCTGCCTGGCTTGACTTATTAGAGTACATTAGAGTTTCTTCATTACATTTTGAGAAAATAACTTTATTTTACAGCTTTCACTAATTAAAAATAAATGATTATTTCTCTATAATTAACCTAAAACAAAGCACATATATTGGGTCAGTTAATTTAAACTTAAAAACAATTGTGAAAAAAATATTTTAAAAAATAAGTACTTTTTTAAAAAACGGATAAAGAATTTGTTTCTTAGATTTAACTGCCCTTATAAGCTATACAAAACATAATTTTTAAGTGATTAATAATATATAAATTAACTCCCTAAAAAAATTAACTTTTACACAGAAAATGCATAGTAGTTCTCTCAAAAAGACAATACATACTAGTAGACATTACAGGTTCTTGATATATTTGGTATATAATCTAGCTTGATCCGAGATGTTTTGATGATTAGATTAGATTTGTGTTATGAGATTTGATAGGAAAAAGCCATAGAAAAAGCACAGTGTACACGATAAGTGTAACTAACTAACCAAAGAAGCACACTTTTGTAGCTATGAAGTATGGTTGGATATGAGCCTATGCCTAACTCATAGTCGGTTTCGAAAATTATTGCTGCCTTCAGAATCTGAAACTAATTTATATATACACACTCCAAAGCCACAAATATTTTTTAAACAAACTTATTAAAAAATATAAAATTGTTTATTTTATTTTAAAAAATATTTTTTAACAAATAAGTTTAAACAAAAGATCCAATTTAATTCAACTTATTTTTAAAAATCACTTACTTTTATTAATTTTATGAGGTAACTTTAAATAAAAAGGAATATATAGCAAGAAATTATCAATTATAAAAAATAAATCTCTAAGAAAATTATTGGAAATGTTTATTGAATAATACTATTGTGTAATCATAAATTTGTTAACTCTGGGAGACAAATATCTTCCACTAGATTCATTATCAGCTTACAAAATACACTTGCATAGTCAAATACAAATATAATAGAAGAAGTGATAATACCATGCAATGCCGTGTGCAAGTTTTTGTTGCGGAAAAAATCCATGATGAGCAACTTCTCCTCCCTGGCATAGTAATAAGCTCTCAGAGCCACCACATCGGGGTGCCTCACCCTCGCCACACCCTCCACAGGTGCCACCAACACCAACCCCACCTCCAAGCCCATCTATATCCAGCATAAAAACGAAGGAACAACAAACCCCAGAAAGTAAAAACCGCGAAAGATCAGAGATTTATGGAGAAAAAGAAAATTAAAGAACCCAATGTGAAACCCTTTTTTTTCTTCTTCTGCTTTCTTAGAGCAGAACCATAGAACAGAAGAAGACCTGTGCTGCGAATTGAGAAAAATGAAAGAAAAAAAGAAGAAAAAAAGGGTTGGGATTTGGATAGAAAACAGAAGAAAGAGAGATACAAAGGGAGGAGAGAGACAAAGACTTGAGAGAAAGTGAGAAACCCCAGGCAGACCATACGGAGATATTATTATGCCAATGAAAAGCAAAGTTGTTTTTAAAAAAAATGTGATAAATTAAATATTTTCGACGGAATAGTTTCCTTGGGAAATTGTTCGTCGGAAATATGCATTATTTTTGTAGTGGTAAAGTACCCTGAAGTGGACTGACGTGTAGATTTATTCCTTGCCCAATCTGAATCAGTAAATCCTTCTACGCCTTGGTTCTCCTTCTTTGAGAATAGTAATCCTTTCCTAGGTGATCCCTTAAGATACCTAAGAATCTTGAAAACAATTTGATATGGTCCATGCTAGGAACATGCATAAATCTACTTACTATACTCACCGCATAGGCTATGTCAGGCCTAGTGTGGGATAGGTAGATCAATCTTCCTACCAACCTTTGATATCGATCAATATCTGTTGTTACCTGATCCGGATGTACGTACTTCTAGTGCATGGTTCATCTCTATTGGTGTCTTTACTAGCTTGCAGGCCAACATTCCAGTCTCGACAAGTAGATCCAAGACATACTTTCTTCGTGATAGGAAAATTCCATGGTTTGATCTTGCTATTTCAATTCCAAGGAAATACATTAACTTGCCTGGATCCTTCATTTCAAACTCAATTGACAAGTGTTGTTCCAATGACTTCATTTCATCAAAGTTATCCCCGGTTAAAATCATATCATCCATATAAACAATTAAAACAGTTACCTTCCTTTCTTTGTGTTTAATGAACATAGTGAGGTTTGAGTTACTTTGAGTGTATCCAAACTTCTTCATAGCCAAATTAAATAGTCCAAACCACGCTCTAGGCGACTGTTTCAGCCCACACAGTTTTTCTTTTAATTTACATACTATGTTTTTCCAGGTAGCTTTCTTTGGACTCCTGGGGGTATGTCCATATAGACTTTTTCCTCTATATTTTCATTCAAGAAGGCATTTTTAAAATCAAATTTCCTCAAGGGCCAGTTCCTATTGGCAGCAATGGATATTAGAATTCTAACTGTGTTCAACTTGGCCACCGATGCAAATGTGTCTTGGTAATTGATGCCATACTTTTGAGTGTAGCCTTTAGCAACCAGACGAGCTTCATATCTATCAATACTTCCATCCGCTTTTAACTTGACAGTAAAGACCCATTTACATCCAATGGCCTTTTTCCCACTTGGTAGAGGTGATAGTTCCCATGTGGAATTTTTCTGTAGTGCTTCCATCTCTATATTCATGGCTTCCTTCCATTTTGGATCCTCCAATGCTTCTAGTACACAATTAAGAATAGATATTCTAGACAAAAGATCAGTAGTCAAAGCATATGATTCGGATAACCTATGGCTAGACATATAATTGGTGAGAGGGTATTTAACCTTGGATTTAGGATCAGGTTCATAGAGGGATTTTGGAATACCTTTTGTACTTCTTTGAGACTTTTGAATATAGGGTATGATAGAAGAGGGTTCACTATTAATTTGATCAACTAAAGGAATGCAAGTAGGATTAGAAAGTACCTCTGTAAAAGAATGTGATTGTTGATCAGGGACATCCACAGATGTTTCCTCGGGTATTGGTGTTAAACTAGGTGGTGTAGTCATAGGTACTGAAGGAATATGATCAAAATCCGCAGTTGGTGATGTTAAATCAAGTAGTGTTTGACTCAATTTTGGAAGATTTGTGTTCGATTGAATGCAGGTCCAAAGGTCTTCTTCTCCAAGGTGTGCAAGCTGTCTCTCCCCCTGAGTAGTAGGGTTTATATTCACGAAAGGAAACCTCCAAGGTAACATAGAGTTTATGAGTGATCGGGTCAAAACATCGGTATCCTTTTAATAAATCAGAGTAGCCAACAAACATACACCGAGTAGCACAAGAGTCTAATTTATTTCTCACGATTTTAGGATATGACAAAAACTGTACAACCGAACACTTTGGGTTTGAGGTTAGGGATATGGGAATAGAAAAAAAGGATTCAAGTTTATGTTGGGGTGTTTGAAAGGCCAGGGCACTGGAGGGGGTCCTATTGATTGGGTAGGCAACAGAGGTAACGACTTCTCCCCAATAGTGTTTTGGTACATTCATGTCAAAGAGAGAAGCACATACTACTTCCAACAATTGTCGATTCTTTCTCTCAGCCAGACCATTCTGTTGAGGGGTGTAAGGGCATCGGGGCTGGTGTCAGATGTCGTGAGACAAATGAAATTGGGTAAAGGTACTATTTTTATATTCGTTGTCATTATCAGATTGAAGGGTTTGAATAGAAGTCTGAAATTGGGTTTGAACCATGGCATAGAACTGTTGAAAAGCTGAAACTTCATTTTTGTGTTTCAACAAAACAACCCAAGTCATGCGAGTACATTCACTAATAAAGGTGACATAATAGAGAGATTTGGAAAAAGAAGGCACTTTTGCAGGACCCCTAGACATCAGAGTGTACTACTTGAAAAGGAATATAGCTTTTATTATTACTAGGGAAAAAAGGCATATGATGACTTTTGGCCAATTCACAAATGTTACATTGAAATTCAGTACTATTCAAAGCACCAATTAAACTGGGAAATAACTTGCAAAGGTAACGAAAAGAAAGGTGGCCTAATCTTCTGTGCCAGAGCCAAATAGAGTCACTGGCTTTATCAGAACTTATGGCAGCAGATGCGCGAGACAATTTATTTTCACCGTTTGCTGGAACCTCTAAGACATATAGCTGACCACGTTTAACACCATAGCCAATTACCATCCGAGTGGGGATGTCCCGAAAAACACAAAAAGTAGGCAAAAAAGCCATAGTGCAATTAAGTGTGCATGTAAGTTTACTAGCAAATAAAAGGTTGAAATCAAGTGAAAGTACAATAAGAATAGAGTGAAGAGATATCTTAACAGTAAATGAAATAGAATCTTGTCCAGTAATTGGCGAGGTTCCACCATTAGCAGTACGTGGAAATGGAAGACTAGGGTGAGGGACCAATATTAGATAATTGGGTAGGGTCCCGAGTCATATGATCTGAAGCTCATGTATCAATGATCTAGTTAGAATTCCTAGAGAGTGTAGAGAAGGCCTGAAGCTTACCTAAGATGCTGATAGAGGCAACATTGGCAGTAGGAGTAGAATCTACAATAGACGCAATCAAACCTTTTCCCAGAACCTTCTTGCAAGGTTTCTTGGTGAAATTCCACCAATCAAGATAACCAATTAGTTCAAAACAACATTGTTTAGAGTGGCCTTTCTCACCACAATGAGAGCAAGTGAAGGAATGCTTATTCGTGCAATTTTTCCAGAGTATGAAGAAGTTCCTGAGTGAAGTGGATGTGTGAGAAGAGCAGCACCTTCAGTAGGCGTAGGATGCCCCATAGAGAGGTGTTATTAAGCTTCTCATCGAACATAGGCATAGGAACTCTCAAGATCCAATTTGGTATCTTTACGTAGAATCTCACCACGAACTTGATCAAAATCTTGATCAAGGCCACTGAGAAAAATGTGAACCCTAAGACGAGTTATAGCTGAATGAAGATGAAGAACACCAGCAACCGTGTTGGCCTTAGGAGAAAGACGATGATCAATATCCTAAAAAATGGACAACAATTCATTGTAGTACACAGAGAGTGACCGACCTAGTTGTTTG
The DNA here is from genome assembly GCA_007407185.1 of Glycine tomentella. Taxonomy (NCBI): domain Eukaryota; kingdom Viridiplantae; phylum Streptophyta; class Magnoliopsida; order Fabales; family Fabaceae; genus Glycine; species Glycine tomentella. The sequence continues at coordinate 323,978 of PYAF01005223.1, read as the reverse complement.
GTGTTGAAAGACCGTTGATTGAGTTCACAAAGATACGTCTCATCAGAGCCGTTATAGAAGGTTCTCTTTGCAGCATCCCAGATCTCCGATGCAATCTTGGTAGGAGGGAAGCGTTGTATAAGGGGTGCGCTCATGGAGTCAATAAGCCAACTCTTAACTCGTTTGTTCTCAATAACCCAAGCATCGTAGGCAGGATTGGCGACACATGATTTTGGGTTAGCATCGATAAGAAACCCACCTTTGTTGCGAGCACCAATACACATATCCAAAAGTTGGGACCATAAAGGGTAATTGGTATCATCAAGGACACTGGTAATAGGAAAGGAAGAATGATCTTGATGAAGAATGATGTTCTGCGAAGAAGGAGAAAGAACATGATTAGGGTTTGGGTTTGGAGGAGTTAGAGGGTTGGGGATTTCAGAATCAGAATTGGCCATCGAAGAAGGGAGTTAAGGATTTGAGAGATATAAAAGTGGAATACAGGTACTGATATGGGAAGAAAAAATGAGATGTACGTATGAGAATGCGAAGAAGAAAGAGAATTAGGATACGAGAGGGTGGGAAAATAAACAAAGCAATGTGGGACTTGTTTTATGAGGATAAAAACTCTGCTCTCTGATACCATGCTAAGAAATAGTTACACATAAATTGGAATAATAATTCATCATATTTCCTTTCTCAATTGAGGTTTATATATACAAATCAGCAACACTAAAATCATTGTTATCTACCCAAAAATAGAAAATTATAAAAAAAATCTAATAGCAACTATATTCTAAATTTTAGTTTACAATCTTATCACAAATATATATAACAAAAAGATCAGAGAAACAAATTTTTGATTTCAAACTTCAATGTAACAAAATTAATGCAATTTTTCTACCAAAAGATTTGAAAAGGAAACTGGCTCTTCCTGTTACTTGATTTTGAAATAGAAGAGACCTCGGCACATAACATCTGAACCAATAAATGAATCAATGTGAGGGGTTTTAACTTAAGTTTTCTAGTATCGAATGCTACTTGTATACCAAAAATAAGCTCCATATGGTCTCAGTTCACACGATGAATTCATGTTGTGGTATTAGTGTTCGGTTATTGATGAGTATGATATGCATCAAGTTTAAGATTACTAATTGTAGAGTGACCTGACCTATATGATCAGCAACAAGTGATGTTTCATATTTAGAAATCAATATTGCAAGGACGGTGTTGTGCCAATTCAATCAGTTGAACGTAACAGCAACAACTATATATAACAGAAAGACAACTATATATGTATCTATCTTCAATATGAAGCATGAATATATAACCCTCGAGATTTGGTTTCACTGACCCCAAGCATTTTACATCAATTGATTGCTCAAATTCTTTTTAATTTCCTTTGTTGGCCATCTATCAACTACGCTGAGCTTCCAATGAGGAAAGGAGCTTTCTGTCTCTTAGGGCACTACTCCACAGAGGCGGAACCAGGAATTTTATTGAGAGGGGGCGAACATAAAAAAAATATATCATAAATAAAATTACTCCGAAGACAATACAAATCTAATATACAAAAAAATTTTAAAAAAATCTATTACAGAAATTAAGATCGCTTCACTTAACTCTTACTCTAAGTGTTTTCATATTGTTAAAATCATCTATAATTAAATATGTATTAAAACTCAAAACAATTTCTTTTTCAATGTATGTAATCAAAGAATCATAAAAAAATTGGTCTTTGATTCTATTTCGAAGTCTAGTCTTGATTATCTTCATAGTTGAGAAAAATTTTTCAGTAATTATTGTAGAAAATAAAAGAGTGAATACAAGTCTAATCACTCTATCAATAAGAGGGTAAATGATAGACTTTGCAGTTCTTGCTAGCCCTTGAGTAAATATCAGTTTATTTTATTTTAGAAGATTAACAACAACAACAACGAGAAATAGGAGAAGAAAGAAGAAAAGAGGAAAAAAGAAAGGAATGAAGGGATACGTGAAACTCTTCTCTTTCACTGATTATAGTATTAAAAAAAATGACACAATTTTCTTGACTCTTTTTATTCTCTTGGGAATTGTATCTTCTTTTTCTCCTCTGTGTGTGTTTATATGTTCAGATCTCTGCATTTTATAGTGTTCTTTCTCCCTCTTCCTCTTTATTCTTTCCCTTTTTATTATTATTTTTTTCTATTTTATCATTTTCCTTTCCTTTTTTCTTTTTATGTTATCTCTCTTTCCCTTTTTATTTTTATTACATTTTCTTTCCTCTTTTTTTATATATTTTTTTCTCTCTTTTATGTTTTATTTCCTTTTTATTGTTCTAATATTTTTTCTTTTTTTTACTAAGTTTTCTTTATATTTTTTTCCCCTTTCACCTTTTTTTAATATTTTTTTTTCATTTTCGTTTTATTTTTATTTTTTATTAATTTTTTAAAAAATATATATTTTATTTTTAAATTTTTAAATTTTAGGGGGGGCGGTGGCTTTTCCTAGCCCCCTAATTCCGCCCTTGCTGCTCCATAAAAGTGCTCAAATAAACATGTATAATATTTTAAAAGTATACTTTTAACATTATTCACGTAATTCGCCTCCTTCAATAGTCAACTCACCGGTATTAATGTTTTGATAACTAACTAGAAATACCATTTATTTAATTAACCGTGACAAAAATAATTATGCATTTCGTTGACTATTTTTTAAAATGTCATTGAAGTTTGATATCGTTTTTTCCGTCTTGTACATAAATTACATTCTTCCTGGGCGTGAAGCCTCCTCTATATATATCAAACCGTATATGCATGTCTACCAGTGTTTGAATCCACTGATATGACTTTTGGGTTTAAGCCTTAATTCCTGTAAATCAATATGGGACTACTGCAGGTTTGAATCTTGAAATTACAAAGCTTCATCAACTGTTTTGGGAGTGGAATTGGCATTGGAGTTAGTGGAGCAATTTGGAAGGAAGCTAGATATATAGCAGTGTCCTTTTTCTCTGTTAAATCATCTTATAACTTATTGTTGAACCATATAGCAAGGTGAGGGTGTAAATAATAGTCAACATGTAAAGTCCCTCTGAAAATCTTGGCTTTTTTTATGGCGTATGCTCGAGGAGTGTAGATCCTCTAAAAATGGTGCAGTATTTGATAAAGTAACAAGCTTATTGGTTCATGTAACACTTAAAGTATAGAACCTACCCCCACATGACCCATTCTTTATTACATGACTCTTATTGTTTCTATTTTCATTTTAAGAATTAACTAATTTTTATATTCTTTCATGTATACCGTATATAGTCATATTATTCTTTTTTTTAAACATGTATTTTATAAACTTTATATGAATTAATTTTTCTTATAATTTGTTATCTAATTAGAAAAGATATTTAACTTTTTGAATCATTTTAATTTATATATATAATTTTTTATTGTTTTGGGGTAAATATCAACTTTACATGTCATGAACATGTAGGTGCGCAGCTTGACACATATTGACCGATTGACTTATAGATCCTAAGCTAGTCATAAATCTAAACAATTACCTGGAGCAAGGAACGCCCTAATAGAAACGAACTTAAGATAATTTCAATGCAACCCTTATAATAGGGTCACCAATACAAATACTTGTAATAGGTGCTTTGTAACAATTACAGGGTAACACAACAAAAACTCAATAAAACAAGACTTTAAAGATCTCTCTCTACCTAATTCTCTCATATTCTCTCATTCTACTCCATCTTGCACGAAACAAATCATATTGTGTGCCATACCATAACAATGGCGTTGTCTATGGAAATCATCGATTCTTTAGGATGAAAGGATCCATAGTGTTACGGATAATTAATATTGGACCAAAGGCCAAGAAGTCCAATACAGTCAACATTATGATATTTATGGCAAAATCTGGGGAAATTAGTCCTAAATAATCACCCGAATCAAGAGAAATATTGAGGAGTATTTGTATGAAAAATATTGAAGATATTTGCTCATCTTATTGAAGATTATGATCAAGAATTGGCAGGAGTTTCCTTTATTTTACACAGGTCAGTAAGAATAAATAGGAGGTACCACCAAAGGTGCAAGGTACACAAATTCTGACTCTCTCTTTTCCATTTACCTTCAACGTCAGGAAGATATGAACAATGTGATTGCACAACTAGATGACCGTTGTGCGAGGTGGAGACATGAGGTGGAACAACGCATTGGCCACATGGAGATTCTGACACAAGGGCAAACATTCCGCCCGGCACATGACATGGAGGCCGAGGCACCGGAGCAGAACCCTCACTTTGAACCAGGAGCAGCGTCTAGCCAGCAAGAGCCTAACCCGGAGTAGCACAATGTACCCTTCAGAGCCGAGATCCACCGCCAAATTGCGGTCGTCAGAGGTAGCTCTGCCAATCAAGGCAGAGGAGGGGCCGAGGTGTATAGAAGGAAATACCGACGTGGACAGCATAATGATAGCCCGTTTGTGGACGATATCGTTAACGCCCAGTTCATTGAAGATTTCGACGGGTCTTTCTTGTCAAAGTATGATGGAAGTTAGGATCCGCAGGTGGACATTGACGAGTTCGATATGCAAATGTGCGTACGGGGGATCGATGAGCGAATAATCTCCTGGATCTTCGTTACCACTCTGACCGGTGCTGCTCAGACATGGTTCCACACACTACCATCCCGGTCAATCCGTAATTTTGAGGATATCTGCCAGAGGTTCTTACTCAACTTTTTGACGAGTAAGAAACAGCCTAAGTTCGAGTTTGTTTTGGGGAAGATCCGCCAACACCTGGGAGAAACGTTATAGAGTTATTTGGACCAATTTAAGGAGGCCGCCTTGCAAGTGCAGGGCTTGGAGGAAAAGGTGCACGTCCACTTGTTGTCGGTCGGACTCAGCGGATCATCGCGGCTGGCAAAATCTATTTATAAGGACCCGGTGAAGACTCTGCTAGAATTCAGGGTTCGATCAAAGAAGTACCTGGAGTTAGAACAGATGGAGATTGCTAACACTGCTCCCAAAAGGAAGGGTTCACCTCCGAAACATCGCCCGTACCTCGGAAATACACCGCCCAATAGAAATCTTGATGTCGGCCATAGGCCGGGACGGTATGACACCAAGTATGACAAATATACCCCGCTGAACACTTCCCGAGCGCAAGTATAGAGAGAAGTAGCTTTAACTGAGATGAAGAAAGTAGATCGACCTCGGCCTGTATTCAAGAAGGTCGGCCTTGATTATACCCGCTTTTGAAAATTTCATAATGGGTCGGGCCATACTACTGACCAATGCTGGGACTTGCGAGATGCTATAGAGAAGTTCATCCGGGAAGGCAAGTTACGGCGGTATGTGATTAAAACCCAAGGGCAGCAAGGAAAAGGCAAGGGCAACCCCAATGAGGATCAGAAGGGCCGAGATGAAAAGAGGAAGAAGACAGATGATGAGGAGTTCCCAAAACCAGAATTTGAATGCAATGTCATTTCTGGTGCTATGGGAGGAGGGGTGACACGGCCAATCAATGCCACAAATACCTCAGAGAAGTCCTTGCAGTGAGGGAGCAACCCAAGTTTAAGGCCACCAATGATAAAGCCGAGGCCCCTTTGCTCTATTTTACTAAAGAAGATTTAGCGGACGTGATTCCTTGACATGAGGACGGCCTGGTCATAACCGGGTCTATAGCCAACTGCCGAGTCAAGAAAATGTTTGTTGATAACGGCAGTTCTGCCGACATCATATCCTGGGCGGCCTTTAAACAGATGAACCTTGATGAAAAAGATTTAAAGCCATGTCAAACGGTGTTATCGGGCTTCAATGGCGAAAATACAGCGCTCAAAGGCTTCATTGAGCTGCGGCTTACATTGGGGACAAAGGAAACTGTCAATTCATGACTTGTTTATTCATAAATATCAACTTTATTTGCATCTACGATCCCGATAAAAGATATTACATGAAGTGGGGGTGTCAAAGCAGTTGGCCACCACTCCTTTCAATTAACGAAAAACACATAGATAAAAACGAATATCTCATGATCAACTATAATATGTCTTCAGTTTGTCGGCATTCCACGTACGTTTGATCGCCTTCTTATCCAATGTCTCTAGTATGTATGCCCCCTAGGCGAGATTCTGAGCAACTCAATATGGTCCTTCCCAGTTGGCTACCAGCTTCCCATCATGAGCGTTTTTGTTGCCAATGTCGGCCCTCTGTAAAACCAAGTCACCTTCCTCGAAGGATCTTGGTCTGACCTTCTTGTTGAAGGCCACAAGCTGTTTCGCGGCCACATCCCGGATATGTGCTTTAGCTCGGGTTTCATTTATCAACTCGAGTTCGCTAACCAACACCTCATTATTGGCGTCTTCTCCTCCTTTAAGTATAATCTTTCTCCTCCAAGAGGGTTGTCTGATCTCTACCGGAATCATGGCCTCACATCCGTAGGTCATTCTGAACGGGGTTTCCTGAGTGGATGACTGAGTCGTGGTCCTATGCGCCCACAAGACATAGTACAACTGTTCTACCTAACTACTCCCGGCGTCATACATTCGCTTTCTGAGGCCCTCCAAGATAACCTTATTAGCAGTTTTGGCCTGGCCGTTAGATTGCGGATGCTCCACAGAAGCAAAATGATGCTTAACATGAAAACCGACCATCATCTATCTAAACTTCTTATCAGTGAACTGAGTTCCATTATCTGTGACGATCTCGGCCGGGATTCCGAATCTGGAAATGATGTTTCTTTCAAAAAACTTATGGACTCATGCCGAGGTGATGGTAGCTAATGGCTCTGCTTCTATCCACTTAGTGAAATAATCAACAGCTACGATGAGCCACTTCAGCTGCCCTTCCGCCACCTTGAAAGGTCCCAAAAGGTCCATCCCCTATTTGTAAAAGGGCCAGGGGATGTGATGGTTGTCAGTTCGGATGGGGAGAACCATATTATCCTGGCATGCTTCTGACAACTCGCGCATTTTTTGACATGATCCTGGGCGTCCGCCTTCATAGTCGGCCAAAAATAGCCGACCCGATTAGCCTTCACTGCCAATGCATTGGCTCCCATGTGTTGGCCATTGATACCTTCATGTATCTCGACCAGTATATATTCTGCCTGGTCGGGCCCGTCACAAAGTAACATAGGGGTGTGTGGGCCTTTGCGATACAGCTCACCCTCTTGGGTGGTATATAGAGCGGCATCTCGGATCAATTTCTTAGCCTCTGCCTCATCATCCGAGATTACTTCTTGCTCCAAGTATCTGATTATAGGCTGCCTCCAGTCGGCCATCGTTGATATAATCATGATGCAAGTGGGATAAGCCAGCTCCTGTTGGACAACTATTCTATGATTGCCCGTGCCCTTGGTGCTTGCTAGCTTGGACAATATATCGACCCTCATGTTTTCTTCTCTGGGAATGTGGGAGATGATAACTTCATCGAACTCGGCAATGATCTCCCTGACCCGAGCCAAGTATTTGATCAGCAAGGGTCCCTTGGCCTGGTATCTTCCCTCAATCTGGGCTGCGACGAGCTGGGAATCGGTGAAAACTTTCACCTTCTGGGCTCCTTGTTCCCTGGTTGAAGCCAGTCCGGCTATTAAGGCCTCGTACTTGACCTGATTATTTGACGTTGAGAAGTTGAGCTGCAGAGATTACTCAACTGACACTCCTTGTGGGCTTTCTATTATGATTCCAACTCCACTCCCCTTTGCATTGGACGATCCTTCCACGTAGAGTGTCCAGGCTTCCTCGCTGACCGAGGTCGACGGGGTGAGCTCAACCAGCAAGTCGGCTAAAGCTTGAGATTTGATCGTGTTTCGGGCCTCATATTTTAAATCAAACTCGAAAAACTATATTGCCCAGTTCATCATTCTCCCTGCCAAATCCGATTTGTGTAGGATTTGCCAAATCGGCTGGTTAGTACGTACTATGATAGTGTGGCCCTGGAAATATGGATGCAGCCTTTTAGCCGTCACCAAAAGTGCAAAAGCCACCTTCTCCAGCTTCTGATATCTCAACTTTGAACACTTTAGGGCCCGGCTTATGAAGTACACGGGCAGTTGGATCTTACCGATCTCTCTGACCAACACGACACTCACCACCTCCTCGCCTACCGACAGGTACAGTATCAGTGTCTCGTCGGGTTCTGGTTTGGACACCACCGGAGGGGAGGCAAGGCACTTCTTGATCTCCTGAAAGGCGACCTCACACTCCGAGCTCCAGCCGATGCTGGCTTCCTTCTTTAGTAGCCTGAAGAATGGAAGAGCCTTTTCCGCTGACTTAGGAAGGAAACGCGTCAATGCTGCCAACCTACCAGTTAGCTGCTGCACCTCCCTTTTAGTTGCCAGGAACTTCATGTTCAGGACTGCTGCGCACTTGTTCGGGTTAACCTCAATCCCCCTATGGGTCAGCATGAAACCCAAGAACTTCCCCGCAGTTACGCCAAATGCACATTTGAGCGGGTTCAGCCGGATATTGTTTTCTTTCAGCCTGTGGAAAGTTTCCTCCAGGTCTTGGACATGATCCCCACTTGAATCTGTTTTAACAATCATGTCGTCAATGTATACTTTTATGTTTCGGCCAAGCTGTTGGACAAAAACCTTATTCATCATGCGCTGATAGGTGGCCCCGACATTTTTCAAGCCGAAAGGAATCACATTGTAACAGTAATTGGCTTCTCCTCCTCTGAATGTCGTCTTCTCTCGATCTCTCGGATACATAGGAATCTGATTGTACCCAGAATATGCATCCATGAATGACAATAGCTTGAACCCGGAAGAATTGTCAACCAGTTGATCTATGCTCGGCATGGGATACGAGTCTTTGGGACAAACTTTGTTGACATCAATATAGTGAACGCACACTAGCCATTTGTCGTCGGGCTTCTTGACCATCACCACATTAGACAGCCACGTGGTGTATTGGATTTCTCGTATGAACCCGACCTCCAATAGTTCCTGGATATGTTTCTCCAATGCTTGCTTCTGCTCAGGTCCGAGATTTCTCTTTTTCTGGGCCACTGGTTTTGCGCCGGGATGCATGGACAATTTGTGGCAACAGAAGGTGGGGTTTATCCCTGGGATTTCTGAAGTGGTCCAGGCAAAAATGTCTCGGTTATCTCTGAGGCACTTTGTCAACTCTGCCCGTGCAACTGGGTCAGCTATCATCCCGACCTTGGTGACTTGGGTAGCTTCAGGACCTATCTAAACCTCCATGAGCTCGTCTGCTGGTTCGGGCCTCCATTCTTCCACATTTTCTCGGACGTCGAGCTCCACCAAATTTATAGGTTCCACCTGCCGCTTTTTGTCCGTTCTCTGCCCGGATTCTTCTCGGCCCTCCTGGCATGGCTGGGCCGAAGACGGGTCGGCTCCATTTTCCTTCACAGCATTGAAGTAGCACTGGCAGGACTCCTTCTGATCCCCAAAAATTATCATTACTTTACCATTGCTTCCTATCAGCTTTATTTTCTGGTGCTTGGTAGACATCAAAATATCCCACTTATGAAGCATGGGTCTTCCGAGAATTACATTGTATGGGGAGGGGAACTCGGCCACGACAAACTTTACATTGTATGGGTCAAGATATCTTGATATTTATAAGTCATACATTGACGAAGTCGTTTTAAACGATATTTTGTATACATATCATTCCATGCGGATCCGAGGTGTTTCCAAACCCTGATCAGGTTGGCACGGTCCAAAGCGGCCGTGATGGACCAACGATAACTTGGGATGAAAAACAAGAACCGAAAACCATCGCGTAATTCGGACGATATTATACTTGGCCGTTGGAGCCAAGTGAATATTTAAAATGCGCATACAAAAACAGTTCTAAAAAAGAACGCCAATATGGGAAGTAACTGTACTTCAATTTTGCAAAGATAAAAATTATTCAAAAAAGGAAATTGTTCAAAGACTATGAGAAGATGAAGAAAATACATAATAAAATCAGCATCTCAGCCCTTCAAACTTCGCCGGCGGTAGCCGAGGTCTCTTCAGCTCCGACCTCGGCTACGTCCTCGGCCTCGACAATGGAATCATCTTGTTCGAAGTAGGGAACGACAGCACCATCACGAATAAAAGATTGAAAGTGCAGTCCTTCACTATTCAGAGTGATCCCGGCATTAAGGCATCGGACCTGTGCCAGGGCGTTGTTGAAGGAGTCCTCGGCCACCGACAACATCGCCTCCCGTTGTGGAACACAGCAAAGGACATACAAACAAGAACCAAGAGCTTACCTACTCTAGGCAAAGGACCAGCTCTCCCGGCCTCGTGGCCACCACCACTAGAGCTATCAGGCTCACATCCTACATAAGAACAAGCATATAACTCATCAAACACGGTTCTAAGCCGTTAGAACGAAAGGAGCTATAATCCTTTCTGCATAACATACACTCAATCACTTCACAAGTGATTCTCAGACCCTCAAAAGGATCCTACTCAGCCTAACCAAGGCTACAGAGCCTCTCCCAAGACTCTGCTCAGGCTAACATAAGGTACGTCCTTGCTTTAGCCTTCTTAATACAACTAATTCAATTCCTAAACAACATCTATATCATCTCTTGAGCAACTTTATCAACTGCTCTAAGGTTCACAATAACCAAATAACCAGTCTTTTCTCTACTCATACATAAACTCAGAGCCGAAATCAATCTTCATCAATAATGATGACTCCAGGCTCTAACTTCCTCAGAACAACCCCCTGAACACATTTCCCTACAAGAACCTGGGCTAATTCTAGCCCCAGCTCATATGGGTCACTATTCATGAGAATCCCAAACTCATAATCAAACGGAGAAACTTGAGTTTCTTACCTCAAAGGTGACAAAGAAGAGCCCAAGGACAACCTCCTCGAGCTCTGCTGTCCTTTCCACGCAGTGGGTCTCAATCACTCTCAAGTTCTCTGAGCTTTTCTCTGGAGATTCCAAAACTCACTCAAAAGGGGTTTTTCAAGAGAACACTTGAATGATTCAAGCTTTCAAAGTGTTTATCTCACAATCAAAGGCTACAGGAAGGTATTTAAAGCAAGAAATAGGGCCCTAGCAAGCTTGGACCAGTCTCTAATGGAGGTTAGGGCTGGGGGAGGAAGAAGAAGCCTTTTCTCTCCTCTTTTTCGCGTCCAAAATGAGCCATTATAAGGCTGTCCCGAAGATCTCGCGTGGATCGCGCCATGTCCCGCGCTGATCGCTCGAAATGGACGAAAGCACAGCCTAGATTCAACCTCCCACGCTGATCGCGCCATATCTCACGCGGATCACGCCATATATACGAACCTCCCGCGCGGTCAGCGCCACACCTACGCGAACAGCGCCACTATTCAAACCATCCACGCGGTTAGCGCCGTACCCACGCTAATCGCGTGAGATGGCCGATGGCATAGCTCTGATCCAGGTATCCCGCGCGAATCCCGCCACACCCAACGCGGATCGCACGAGATGGCCGCATCTGCCTCTAAACTCTTATCTCAAGCTTCTCTTGGAGCCCAAAGCATGGTTATTATCCCTAATCACTAGGCTTAATCCCATGCTTAAAATTCAAGGTATTACAGCTGTCAAACTAAATGTAAAAGGGATTCAAATTTTCTGAGATTAACGAAAGCAAAGTTTGCTTGTGAGAGATTTCTCTCTTGTTCTTGTGTAAGAACTTCATGTTTCTTATCAATAGCTTCAAGCTATTGTGGCGATTCTTCCTAGGCTTATTGCAAAGCTTTTCCATGGTGCCATCCAACTTCATCCCTTACCTTTATCCTACTTTCCATTGCTGAAATCAAAACTTACAAACAACCATTAGTTTGTGGAAACTGGACAGCTTTGTGTCCTTGAAGAAAGCTTGAAGTTTGAGTTTCAATTAAAACGTAGATTTGGGAAAATTCATGGGTGATGGGTTCATCCATACATCAAGTGGTATCTAGAGCCTAATCCTTGTGGAATTCTTCTTCAAGTTTAGTTTTTAAAAGTTCTTCAAAGGTAAAATTCTGCAACTTTTCAAAAATCTGAAATCCATTCTTTTTCCTTGTGTTCTTGTGTTTTTGCGAAAAATATTTGGTGGTTAGTCTTGTGTAGTGATCTGCCACATAACCCTTGTGTCTTTTGTCAAGTTCCATGTGATTTCATGTCTTCATTTTCTTCATGTGTTTTTGAAAACTTTCTAATTTTCTAGTCTTGATTCTTGTCAAATTTTTGTTTGTAGTGTTTTTGTGTTGTATGATCACTTGTTTTGATTCTACTCTTATGCCTAAACTAAATTGAGTTGTTAGAAGCAAATTTTACAATTTTTATACATCATATTTTAGCGATTCATCAATTCTTTAAGGATTTTTTAACTTGTACAAAAAGAAAAACAAAGAAGTGCAGCCAAATGTTTATGAAATTGTGGCTGGAAAATTAATCAAAGTGCAGGCCAAAAAAAAGTTTGTAAATTGTGGCTGGAAAAAAATTTGGTACAGCCAAGAAATCTTTTGAATTAGTGGCTGGAAAATTACAAAGAAAAACATAATTTAAAAGCAAGCAAAGTTACAAAGACTACAAGTTCAAATTTCCATTGAACCACAAAATCAAGTGAACTTGTATGACATGCAAATTTGATGAAATTTGGCTTCTAGCAATTGAATTTACTTGGCATATCCTTTTGTGCAGTTTGGTACAGCCCATAGTATTCCTTGAGTTGTCTCATTAAATTCCAATTTGAGTTATGCTTTTCTATAAAAAAAATTCTTTTGTTGCTTATCTCTTAAAATTTCCAAAGATTTTGTCTTAGAATTTTCTTGTTCTTGGACTCTTGAGCCTAACCTAGAATTGTTTCCTATTTCACTATAGTCAAGAAGATTGATTTGATTAGAAGTTTTTGCTTAAGAACTATAGGGAGGAACAAGAATGGAAAAAGGCAAGAGAGAACATTATAGAAAGAGCCTAGAAAGTGTGCAAACACGAGTGAGAGTGGTAAACACTTAGAGAGTGATGAGAATTTTCTTATATACTTGTGTTTTGCTAACCATTTCTTTTGAAAGATGAACTCAATAGGAGATGAGGCTTTGTCACCTACAACCTCTAGGTTGATGGAAGTCATGACAAAACAAATGGAAGACTTGCAAGCCAAAATGAATGCAAGATTTGAGGAGTTACAAAAGAAGAATCAAAGAAGGAGTAGTTCAAATGGTAGTGTGGATGGAAAGGCTCATGGTAGTAGGGGGTTGAGTGAACATGCTTCCTCTCATGGAGGAAATTATTATGATGAGAGGAGTGAGAGGGAGGATAAGAGAGAAAATAATATAAGAGAAAATAATGATAGAAGAGAAAATAAGAGATACAATCCCAGGAGGGAAAATAGAGATGAGGAAGATTGGAGGGTGAGGAGAGAAGAAAGAGAAGGGAGGAATGGAGGATTGGGTGGAGTGAAAATAAAAATTCCAAAATTCCTTGGCAATAATGATCCCTTAGAGTACCTTGAGTGGGAGATGAAAATAGAACAAATTTTCTCATGCCAACAATTTGATGAACAACAAAAAGTTACTCTAGTAACTCTAGAATTTGGTGGCTATGCTTTGATATGGTGGAACCAAATTCAAATGGAAATAGGGAGGAGGAGGAGGCAAAGAGTAAATTCTTGGGATGACTTGAAGGCATGCTTGAGAGGAAGATTTGTCCCCACTTATTATGCAAGGGAAGTCCACAATAAGCTCCAAAGACATTTCCAAGGCTACAAGAGTGTTGATGACTATTATAAGGAAATGGAATTGATAATGATAAGGGCTGAAATTGTGGAGAGCCAAGAAGCAACCATGGCTAGGTTCCTTCATTGCTTGAATAGAGATATTCAAGATGTGACGGAGCTACATTCTTATGCTACAATTGAGGAGCTAGCCAACAAGGCTCAAAGGGTGGAGCAACAACTAAAAAGGAGAAAAGCTTCATTTTCCAAGACTAATGGGGTTGCAACTTCCAGATGGAAGGACAAGCCTAAAATGGAGGTTTCTCATGTGAAAAATTATGGATCCAACTCCAACAAGATCAAGCAATATCAAGTGTTTTAAGTGTCTTGGCAAGGGTCACATTGGTTCCCAATGTCCCAACAAGAGAACTATGATTTTGCTTGAGGATGGAGGAATAAAGAGTGAGTCTTCAAGTGACTCAAATAGTTCTTCAAGTGAAAAGGAAGGAGAACTCACACTAGAGGAGGCCGAAGAAGGTGATCTCTTGATGGTAAGGAGAATGTTGAGCAATTTTTGCCTAGAAAAAGAGGAAAGTCAAAGAGAAAATATTTTTCACACAAGGTGTTTAGTTGAAAAGAAAGTGTGCTCACTTATCATTGATGGAGGGAGTTGCAGCAATGTGGCTAGCACAAGATTTGTGGAGAAATTACATTGCCAACCACAAAGCATCCAAGGCCATACAAGCTACAATGGCTTAGTGAAAGTGGAGAAGTGGTAGTAAATTCTCAAGTGCTCATTCCTTTTTCTATTAATGCTTATAATGATAATTTTCTTTGTGATATTGTATCTATGGAGGCTGGTCATATCCTTCTTGGTAGGCCATGGCAATATGATAGATAAGTCATACACAATGGCATGGAGAACACTTTTGAGTTTAAGCACTTAGGCAAGAAAATTATTTTGAGGCCTTTGACTCCTAGACAAGTGTGTGAGGATCAAGTTAGAATGAAAGAGAAAAGAATTGAGGAGTTGAAAAAAAAATACAGCACTTGACAAAAAATTTTGTACAAAAAAAGGTAAAGAAAGTGAGCTTCCAAAGAGGAAAACTAGTGGGAAACAAAGAAAAGAGAAAGAAAAGGAGAGCAAAAAAAATCATTAGATTAAAAAGAGCTTGTTCTTGAGTGAAAGGAAAATCAAGAGTGTTATTGGCACAACAACCTCTTATTTTATGCTTCTTACTCTCTTTTTTTACATGTTGAAAGAGAAGGTGAAAATTTGCCCAAAGCTATGCAATCACTTTTGGAGGAATATCAAGATGCTTTTCCAAAAGAGGTGCCTAATGGCTTGCCTCCTTTGAGAGGCATAGAACATCAAATTGACTTGATTCCAGGTTTTTCTCTACCAAATAGGCCGGCATATAAGACTTCCCCCATGGAAGCAAAGGAGATCCAAACACAAGTGGAACAACTACTTGAAGAAGGGTGGATCCGTGAGAGCATAAGTCCTTGTGCTATGCCTATTACTTTTGTGCCTAAGAAGGAGGGAACTTGGAGAATGTGCACAGATTGTAGGGCAATCAAAAACATCACCGTAAGGTATAGACATCCCATCCCTAGACTTAATGATCTTTTAGATGAATTGCATGGTGCTATTATTTTCTCTAAAATTGATCTTAAGAGTGGGTATCATCAAATAAGGATGGGGGAAGGGGATGAATGGAAAACGGCTTTCAAAATAAAATTTGGGCTTTATGAATGGTTGGTTAGTTATGCCTTTTGGTTTGACTAATGCACCTAGTACCTTTATGAGACTTATGAATCATGTTCTTAGACACTTTATAGGAAAATTTGTGGTAGTGTACTTTGATGACATTCTTGCTTATAGTGCCAACTTAAATGATGATTTGATGCATGTAAAAAGTGTCTTGGAGGTTTTAAGGAAGTAAACATTGTATGGAGACATTGATAAATGTTCTTTTTGCACTTCATTAGTAGTGTTTCTAGGTTTTGTAGTAGGTACTCAAGGAATCCAAATGGATCAAGAAAAAGTGAAAGCCATCATGGAGTGGCCAACTCCAAAAGGTGTGAAGGATGTAAGAAGATTTCATGTTTAGCTAGCTATTATAGGAGATTTGTGAAGGACTTTAGTACCATTGCTTCTCCTTTGAATGTATTGATGAAGAAAACCATGAGCTTTTCTTGGAAGCAAGAACATGAAATTGCTTTCCAAACATTGAAGGATAAGTTATCTCATACACCTATTCTTGCATTACCTAATTTTAATGCTTCCTTTGAATTGGAATGTGATGCATCTAATGTGGGCATTGGGGGGTTTAATTCAAGATAAATATCCTATTGCTTATTTTAATGAGAAATTGAAGGGTGCATGTTTGAACTATTCCACTTATGATAAAGAATTGTATGCACTTGTTAGAGTCTTGCAAACTTGGCAAAATTATCTTTTACCTAAGGAATTTGTGATACATAGTGATCATGAATCTCTTAAATATTTGAAAAGTCAAGGCAAACTAAACAAGAGACATGCTAAGTGGGTTGAGTTCATTGAGCAATTTTCTTATGTCATTAAACACAAGCAAGGAAAGTTGAATGTAGTGGAGGATGCCTTACCAAGGAGGCATTGTTTGATTTCTATGCTTGAAACTAAGTTGCTTGGTTTTAATCACATAAAAGAATTCTATGCAAGTGATCATGACTTATCTAGTCTTTTTGCATTGTGTGAGAAAGGGGTTCATCAAGGATATTTTAGACATAATGGTTTCTTGTTCAAGGAAAAGAAGCTATGTGTTCCTAAAAGCTCTTTGAGAGAACTTTTCATTAGGGAAGCACATGAGAATAATTTAATGGGGCACTTTGTTGTGGATAAAACTTTGGTTATTTTACATGAACATTTCTTTTGGCAAAAAATGAGGCATGATGATGTGCATAAGCTTGTTTCTCAATGCATTGTTTGTCATAAAGCTAAATCTAGATTAATGCCTCATGGTTTGTATACACCTTTGCCTATTCGTAACTCCCCTTGGGTTGATATTGGATTTTGTGCTTGGTCTTCCAGGATCCAAGAGGGGAAAGGACTCTATTTTTGTTGTTGTTGATAGGTTCTCAAAGATGGCACACTTCATTCCTTATCACAACAGTGATGATGCTTGTGAAGTAGCTAATCTTTTCTTCAAAGATTGGTGAGACTACATAGATTGCCAAGAAGCATTGTGAGTGATAGAGACACAAAGTTCCTTAGCCATTTTTGGAAAAAATTGTGGGGTAAGCTTGGTACAAAACCATTGTTTTCATCAACTTGTCACCCACAAACGGAAGGTCAAACCGACGTGGTGAATAGGACCTTGGGTCAACTCCTTAGATGCTACATCAAGGCTTCTTATGTTAGGAAAATGCATGAACAAGTGAAGGCACATGTGGAGAAAAAGATGGAACAATATGCAAAGCAAGCCAATAAGCACAAGAAGCAAGTGATCTTTAATGAAGGAGATTTGGTGTGGCTTCATTTGAGGAAGGATAGATTTCCTCATGAAAGGAAATCCAAGCTCCAACCAAAAGGAGATGGACCTTTCAAGATTTTAGAGAGGATCAAAAACAATGTTTACAAGCTTGAGTTGCCTAGTGAGTATGGTGTTAGTAATACTTTCAATGTTTATGCTCTTTCTTTGTATGAAGTAGGTACAAATGAGGGAGCAAACTTGAGGACAAGTTCTTTTCAAGAAGGAGGGGATGATGGAGGTCCATGGCAAGCTAAAGGTGTAGAAGGAGAGCTTGAAGCACTTCCTTTGGTGAGCTTTAAAGGACCAATGACAAGAGCTAGGACTCAAGCACTTCAAGATCACATCCAAGCTAACTTGGACAAGCATGAAGAAGCACATCAACTCAAGGATGACAAGGGCTGGATTTTGATGTCTCAAGTCCAATTTAATTCAATAAATTCCAGCACTTGTTAGAAGCAATTTAGTAAAAACACAGAACAATTATTGTCTTTATTAATCAATTACAATGTATATGTAATCGATTACGAGTAGCTCAGTTACACACAGAATCTCGTCTTGACTATTTTAATCGATTACCATGTGTCTGTAATCGATTACGCAGCACTTTGAAAAATGAAAACTCTCTGTGTTAATCGATTACATAACTAAATAATTGATTACTTTGTTCATACATCTGTTTCTAGAAGATCAAGAACAAAATAATTGATTGCATGAACCATTAATCAATTACATGAGCCGAAACAATCGATTACATTCAGTTATTTTCGTTTTTTTATATAAAGCTATCAAACTAAATGTAAAAGGGATTCAAATTTTCTGAGATTAACGAAAGCAAAGTTTACTTGTGAGAGATTTCTCTCTTGTTCTTGTGTAAGAACTTCATGTTTCTTATCAATAGCATCAAGCTATTGTGGTGATTCTTTCTAGGCTTATTGGAAAGCTTTTCCATGGTGTCATCCACCTTCATCCCTTACCTTTATCCTACTTTCAATTGCTGAAATCAAAACATACAAACAACCATTAGTTTGTGGAAACTGTACAACTTTGTGTCCTTGAAGAAAGCTTGAAGTTTGAGTTTCAATTCAAGGTAGATTTGGGAAAATTCATGGTTGATGGGTTCAGCCATACATCAGATATGTTATGTGGAACTTGGCTGGAGATCTTCATATCCTTTGCTCAATTTTCTCCAGCTACACGTACGGCTAAATACACAATAATAGGCAAGAATCATTGTTGCACCAATTTTTTATGTTTTAAGGAAATATTCCATTCATTAATGACCATGTGGTTATGTGGAAAGCTTTGTACAAATGACCAATTTTGATTAGTTCTAAAATATTTGGCTAAGATCATTCCTTGCACTTAATTCTCTAAGCTTCCACGTGAATGATCTCACAAGATGGTTCAAGAATCTTGGTTTCAACTTTGTCTTATTACCTTTATTGACTTTGCCTTGACTTTGGTTTACCAAATTTTCTTTCTATTAGTTCACTTAGCATGTTTCTATGGCTGCAGCATATGAATGCTTTGAGAGTATTCATCCACTTCTGATTGGTCCAAATTTGGTCTAAATCTTCTAGCCTTTATGCCAAAGTTTTAGGAACTACAAGTTACCAAGACTAGATTTTTCTTTCAAATAGCTAAAAAAATGTTCTACCACACATGGTTCCTTCTTAGTATATTTTGTACCAATATACTAGTCCATAAATTATCATATTTTAGTATTTTAAACTAGACTTCCCAATCTTTCTAACAAGGTATCACATGCCTTATTTGGAGTTATAAAACTCTAGCTATAACATTTTTAATCTAGACTCCAAAGCTGCCAGCAAGCCGAAAAATTCCACACTGACATCTCTTAATGTTTTAGTTACTGCAAGCAGTACACAAACTATATTTATCTAAAATTTTATGTTATAATAGACATATAGATATTTAATTTCATATATCATACATCTAATTTGGATAATAATTAAGAGAGAAATAAATTTCTCAATTCGGGTGGCAGAAATGGACAGTTTTGCTTGTGAGCAAATAAATTCTATCCTATTCTTCTTGTATCCAACTATTATTACACTTCCATAATTCAATTATAAATATAAACTCAAGATATAATTTTGAGGATGTTACATTTAGTGTGTGGCCTTTCTATAATTTTTTTAATGTACTTTTGGCCTTGTGTCAGAAGTGTACACTTGTTGTCTTTTCATTTTATACCAATTGTTGTCTTTGTGCAGAATTTTTGGGGTGATTATAGGGTAAGGTTCAAGATTTTTCTTTTGATATTCCTAGAAACTTTGACTTGGTAGGGCAGTTTTTTGGCAATTTTAGGCATAATAGGGGTGACTAGGGATACAAAAGTGTTAGGCTAAGTGAAACATGACCTATTTCATCCTTGTTAGTTTCATGGAGTTGTCTTCTCTTATTTAGAGCTTCAAACTTCAATGGCACAAGTTCTAGATTCTCCACCTCACCTGTAAAATGTTAAATCCTCACCAAATTTGGAACCAGTTATTGTACTCAAGGACAATTGTACTTAATAAACAATAGAGGAGATGAAAATGGAAGTGAAAAAAAATAGTAAAAGGTGAATGAATGAAAAGGGGAGATGAAGAGAAGTTAGTTAATTAGTGAACCTGAGACCTCATGGATGCATATAAATTAAACCAAGTTCCAGTCTTAGTTTTCAAACCTGTCCCTGCTCAGTGGCTTAGTGAAGATGTCTACAATCTACTGCTCAGTTTGATAGAATTTCAACTAAATTTGACTTGTTTCTACACAATCTCGAATGAAGTGATGTCTTATATGAATGTGTTTAGTCCGGAGTGTAGCATTGGATCTTTTGAGATACTAATGGCATTTGTGTTGTCACAAAATATTGGAATGCGTCCTGTGTCTATGCCAAAGTCCAGTAACTATTGTTTGACCCATAAAATCTGAGCACAACAAAGAGCAGCTGCCACATATTCAGCCTCAATGGTGGGTAATGCTACTGAGAGCTGCTTCTTGGAACCCCAAGATATCAAGCAAGGTCCAAGAAACTGGGCCATGCCCAAAGTGCTTTTTCTTCCCATGAGATCACCTACAAAGTCAGCATCACTATAGGCACTAAAGTCAAAGTTAGCCCCTTTAGGATACCACAAGCTTAAGTTCTCAATTCCCTTTAAGTATCTCAGAATCCTCTCAATAGATTTTAAATGTGACTCTTTAGGATTTGATTAAAATCTTGCACACAATTATACACTAAAAACAATGTCAGGTCTACTGGATGTTAAGTAAAGTAAAGAACCTATCATGCCTCTATAAGTAGTGATATCAGTACTTTTACCTGAGAGGTCTTCACTTACTTTGTCACCAGTGGTTATAGGTGTATGATGAGGCTTGGCATATTCCATTCCAAACTTTGTAAGAAGTTCTGTGAGATACTTCTGTTGATGTATCATTATCCCAGATTCAGTTTGGGATACTTGCAGTCCGAAAAAGAAGTTCAGCTCACCCATAAGACTCATCTCAAATTCTTTGCTTATGATTTCAACAAACCACTTGCATAAATATTCATTAGTGGATCCAAAAATAATATCGTCAACATATATTTGCACAATTAATAGATCCTTACCTTTGAATTTCAAGAAGAGTGTTTATCTATTTTACCTCTATGACATCCATTATCCAGCAAGAACTTAGACAGTCTCTCATACCAAGCCCCCGGTGCTTGCTTTAACCTGTACAAGGCTTTGTCTAGTTTGTATACCATGTCTCCAGTTGATGAGTCTTCAAATCCAGGGGGTTGTTCTACAAATACTTGTTCCAGTAGGAAGGTTATTTTAACATCCATTTGATGAAGCTTGAATCCCATGAGGCAGCATATGCAATCAAGATTCAGATAGCTTCCATCCTTGCTACTGGAGCAAATGTTTCTCTGTAATCAATTCACTCTTGCTTACTATATCCTTTTGCCACAAGCCTTGCTTTGTTCTTGGTGATTTGTCCATGTTCATCCAGTTTATTCCTAAAGTCCCATTTAAGTCCTATTATTGTTTTGTCCTTAGGCTTGGGTTCCATATGCCATATTTTGTTCCTTTCAAACTGATGTAATTCATCATGTATAGCATTTACCCAATCTGGATCCTGGTTTTTGGATTTAAAAGAGGATTTGACCTGCTTTCCTTGAGTGCAAGCATCACAAAGCTTGATGTCCTGAAATTTTAGAGTGGGCAAACCAGAAACTAGTCCTTGTGAATGCAACTTCTTGATCACTCCAAGGCTTGCATGTCCTAATCTTTTGTGCCAAAGAAAGGTATCATTTTCTATGACACTTAAACATGTTAGTGAGACATCAGCAATAGAGTTTAATTTAACTTGATAAACATTTCTGTTTCTTTTTTTCTTCCAAGATAACCTTCCGTGTCTTCAATTTTCTTACAAAACATTTTTCAAATGTGAACTCTACCGAGTTCCCTTTATCACATAACTGAGATATGCTTAATAGGCTATGTTTTAAGCTTTTAACATAAAACACATTATCAATGGAGTGTGTGAATGACTTACCTACCTTACCAACTCCCAAGATCTCACCTTGGTTGTTATATCCGAAAGTCACACATCCATTCTTGAAGGGGTTGAGAGTGAGGAATCTAGATTTGTCTCTTGTCATGTGCCTGGAACAGCCACTGTCTAAGTACCATATGTTGTTCCCTCTCACTTCAACCTACAAAAGAAAATCACTTGTTTGTTTTTGGAACCCAAACTTGCTTGGGTCCTTTTTTCTTAGCATATGTAGAATTGTACTCTCTTGTATTTGCTGGTTTATTCATAGAATAATGAGAATGATGTGCATAGTGTTCATTTTTCTTTAATGCATTTATTTTGTGTATGCAATCTTCTTTTAGGTGTCCACCCTTCCCACAATGCATGCAAACTTTAGTTTCATATAGATCAATATGTTTATTTCTAGAATCCCATGCCTTGTAACCTAGTTCATGCTTAGATTGAGTGTGTGCCTTATTAATCCAAGTATCTTCCCAAGGTCTAACTTGCTTTTTTTTTTTAATTGCTAGGTAGGTCAGCTAGTTTGCTTCTAAGGATGTCATTCTCCTTATTCAAGTTCCTTATTTTTTCTTCCAATAGTTTTACCTTAGGACTCTTTTCAGCCAGCTCCTTTAGTTTTTTCTTTTCAGATATCAAGAAAGTCATGCACCTATGAATATCTTCATTTTCTACTTCTAAATCCCGAATGTTTCTAACTAAGTCATTATTTATTTTGGTTATGATCTTGAGTTCTAAGGTTAGACTTCCATAACCATCAAGCAACTCCTTGCTCTTTTCTCTCAATGCATCACATTCATCTAGTGCTACAAGCAGACATATGCACTGCTTGATGAGAGATTTTATGTTTCTAACTAGTTCTTCTTTAGTTTGTTCATGCAATGTTGTTGTTTCAGTTTAAGAGTTTACCTCAATAGTTTCAGCATCAGAGTCATCATATGTTACAACCATAAGACATAAATGAACTTTTTCTTCTTCAACATCTGTTTCTCCTTTTTCTAAGCCAGAATTTGACTAGGCTGCCATCATAGCCTTCTTAAGTTTTTTTCTGCCAAACTTTTTATCCTTTCTCATCTTTTTCTCCTTTTTGTGCTCTAGTTCCCATTTTGGGCAATCTCTGTTCCTATGGTTCTGCTTTCCATACTTGAAACATCCATCATTAGTCTTAGAGGAGCTATGTTTAGATTTTACCTGATTGAATTTCCTGTTAGAGTTTCTGGAAATTCTGTATCCCTTTTTGAATTTCTTAACTAGTAAGGCAAGGTCTTCTTCATCATCAATGTTGCCTTGCTCTTCTTCAGATTCAACTTTTAGAGCGATTGCCTTATCTCTTCCTATTGGATTTTCCCTTTTATGAGCCTCTAATTGCATCTCAAAGGTCATTAAGGACCCACTCAGCTGCTCCAAATTGAACTTCTTGAAGTCTTTGGTTTCTTGCAAAGTCGTGACCTTTGGCATCCATTCCTCTCTTGGAAGGCTTCTCAATATTTTTCTTACTTGCTCTTCTTGTGAAATCTCCCTGCCTAATGCTTTCAACTCATTTACAATGTTAGTGAAGCGGGTAATTATATCAGAAATTGATTCTTTTTGTTTCATAAGAAAAAATTCATATTGATGCATAAGAAGGTCAATCTTGGATTGTTTTACCTCATTGGTGCCCTCATGAGTTACCTCTAAGAGATCCCACATGCTTTTGGCAGATTTGCAACCCATGATTCTGTTAAATTCCATTGGTCCTATGTTGCAGTGAATGATCCTCTTAGCTTGAACATTTAGTTTCATCTTTTTCCAGTCCTCATTGGTGTACTCTTGTTTTAACTTTGGGATATCCATACCTTTGTCATTCTTTTTGGTGATTTCATAATCTCCATTTTCTATGATATTCCAAACTTGAAAATTTTCAGCTTAAATGTAGGTCTCCATTTTGTTCTTCCAATAGGGATAAAACTTCCCTTCAAATAATGGTGGTCTTTATGGAGCATAGCCTTGCTTGAGAGTCTCGAGTTCATTCATGTTGATCTACTCTTCAGTATTACCTGTAACAAACAAAGAAAGAAGTTATGATACCAATTGTTGGTCTCAGATGAAGTCAAGAAGGGGGGTTGAATTGAATTTATAAAATTTAACAATATAATTATGATAAAATCCCAAAAATATAAAACAGATAATCAAGTGGTAAAGAGGACAAAACACGAGGAATTTTAACGGAATAAAAACTCCTAGGCTTAATAGAAGTAAACAACCACGGCTTTAATCGGATCACTCAATCCAATTGAATAAAGAACACTTCACTATTTAAAGAGTCAGTATCCAATACAAGTGCAGAACCCATTCTACCCTTATACAAGTCAATCTTAAACCTAACTCTAGATTCGTATGACTTTTTCCCAAACCTTGTTCATCAACAAAGTTTCTCACTCAATTGCTAATTTTACTCTAAACCAAACTTTTATCAAATATTTCAAAGTTACCTTAAAGCTTCTAAGTCTACATCACACTTTTCTTATTTAGTGTTCCTCTTGTGTTTTAGAATGAAGAAATGTAGTAGTGACAAGTCTACATCACATTTTTCTTATTTAGTGTTCCTTGTAGTTAGTCAAATTGGGTTGATCCTCTATTTTGACCAAATCCCTTAATATAATATTTGGTCGATTGTCAGGATCAAAACTTCATAGTCCAATAATATCATCCTATAATGTTCTAGCTAATAAATATATACGAAAACTGTTGAAGAAATCCCAGTTTAATTTCTTTCCCAAATGTCAAGATCACATTGTGAACTAGGTACACTTTTTAAAAAAAATTAAACAAGATACAAGGAGTTAGAATATGATGAGTATGGAGAACGTAGAGTCAGACTTCAATTTCTTTAATTATTAGAATAATGCTACATGTACAACTAATTTTTGGATATTAATATATAATTAGTATTGTTATCTGGCAACCCTGCATTCAGAAAGAAATTTGAGGATATATATATATATATATATATATATATTTTTTTTTTCTTCGGAATTTTTGTATGTAGAGAATTACTCAAGTGTTTTTGTGAACATGGATGAACCGTACTCAAAAGTATTTAGATTCTATCCAAGTGTGATAAAATCAAATTTGAAGTTCTCATTGTTTCTAGTGCGGTCCATTGTTTATAGCGCATGGTCCCCAGTTTCTATTCATTCGTTACTCTTTTTTTTCTTAACAGGCGTAGTTAGATTATAATCCCTATTTATAAATTTTTATAAGCCAACAATTTATTAATAGAATCCCTGTTTACAAATAGTGTTTATTAAAATTGGCGGAACAATTTATTTATTTGTGATTTTTAATAAGTTTCAATCAATATTAAAAGGAATCTTAAAATAAAAGAGTATTTGAGGATATCACTAAAATTCTTTAAAATAATAAGTTCAAAACTAATTAATACAAAAGTTAAAGACTTAAATATATTTTTAATCCTCAAATTTAGATTAATTTTTGTTTGGATCTTCAAACTTATTTTTTTTAGTACGTCTTAATTTCGAAAAATATTTTTTTAATCCCACTTGATTGATTTCTTGGTTGTTTAAATATATAATTTGTGACATTTTTAGTACATAAGAAACTAAAAGTAATATTTTTCAAAATTGAAAGACAAGAATAATAAATCCAAATTTGTGGGACAAAACATGATTGAAGGAACAAAACTATATTTAAACTAAAAAGAAAAAAAAAACACGAGAGAATTTCAACACTAATTCGTTTCTGCAACAAAATATAATTACATAAAAGGATGTTGAGAATAAATTGTATGACATTGGAGATTCTTATCTCATTCGTACTTTTGAAAAGAAAAATGAGAAATGCCTTTCTACTGGCTATGACAAAGATGAGAAATCCATTTATATGTTGAAAGAAAGGGGAAATGCGCCTTCACTTCCATTTTACAAATACACAAGAATGCTACTGGTGTAAACACTCAAAACACTCAAAAATTAGGCCCTTTCAACCTTTTCTTTCTTATGAGTTTACAATCACAAAGCCCATAAAAGTTCACAACACTATTCATCTCTTCCAACATGAGCAACCCTTCAGATGAAAGGGAGCAGTGTCAAAAGAAGAGGAAATCCACCATATGCGAAGCCTCTAACTTTAGGACACCAAGGAGAAGATTCTGCAGCAACAACAAAAATGAAGAGGAGATGAACAATAAGGGAGTTTCAACAACACTGAAGCTTTACGATGATCCTTGGAAGATCAAGAAGACGCTAACCGATAGCGATTTGGGAATCCTAAGTAGACTCTTGCTGGCTGCAGATTTGGTGAAGAAACAAATTTTGCCTATGTTGGGTGCATGTCATGCAAGAGCTGCAGAAACTGAAGGGACCCCAGTTAGAGTTTGGGACATGGACACCAAATCCATGCACCAACTCGTTCTAAAGCGATGGTCTTCATCCAAGAGCTATGTTCTTATTGGAAAGTGGAACCAAGATTTCGTCAGAAGAAGAGATCTCAGGAAAGGTGATGAGATCGGATTTCATTGGGATCCATATAATTGCGTTTTCAATTTCTGTGTCCTTAAACAAGCTATGCCAGAGAATTAATTTAAGTGTTAGCTTTATTATTTTACTTTCAAATCATTGAGGAAAACAATGGCCCATATATTATTCCTATATGTAACATACAATAATGTTATTGCCATAGCATGTACTTCAACCTAATTATTTAATACCAAGTTTCTATATAAATGTTGTATCTTATGAAATCCTCCTATTTTCCATTCTATAAATTAATCCTAGGTCTAGGTAGCAGGAGATCTATACACGGTTGAAACCTTAATTGATAATCTATATCTAATGGATTTGTATGATAAGGGTGTTTAATTCCTACTTAAACCATGGATATAGTAGTAGACTCATTGCACTAGTACTTCCTGGTTGAAGGCGAGGGCACTGCATTCATCATTCATATAATTGATGTAAAATTGTGCAATACGTTATTCGAGTACTTAACATAAAATGTATTATTTTTGAAACTCGTAACTGGATTTCTAATCATCATGAGTTGAAAGGTTGTTGTAATACAGTTTTAGATAGGATGTACACGCGCGCACATACATCCTTCTTAATTAAATAAGTTAACACTTTAGATGTTGTAAGGAATGACACTAATTATATTGTTCAAATAGGTTTTTCTTTTCTTCTTAGATGTCATTTCATGTGAAATAACAAATGTGATACTTGGTTACAAACACATTTTCAAGCAGAATTGCAGCAAAATTTCTAGTTTATATTGTTTTATTAACATGTTTTTGTTAAGTGTAAACTATATATCTACATGAAACATACATTGAGACCTAACTTTAAAAATTAATGGGACATCAAGGATATGATGAAGGGGGCTATATGCATCCTCTAACCTAAAGGCAATGATGAATTTCTTTAATTATTATTACTACTTGGATAAGTAATGTACTGTACAAATTGGTAAAATTACATGTGAACATTAATGTGAGGTCACTATACACAGTCATCCTCCGTGTCAACTCTGCTACAATAACCATGTACATTTTCACCTTAAGTGTCAACCCGAACACAACAAGTATAACTTGTCTGCCCTCTAAGTCAGTCTTATTATAGGAGCATGGACGTCCATCGACTTATCTTCCAGAAGCTCCTGGATCACAACAATCAATTTGTTATACATATTCGAGATAATACAATCATCTTATCTCCTAATATCTCTCCAATTATCTACAAGCTGTTATTTATCTACAAATAACACATATCTAAAAGGTACGCATTATCTCTAATTCAAATATAACTACATGCTATTATCTGTTATCTTATCAACAGATTATTTAATAAACAAAGGTCCAAAGCCCATACTCCATGCTATAAATACAGGTTTTCTCTAAACCTTTACTCATGTTACAAAGTACATATTCATTTACTGATTACTCAGTTCATACTCATCTCACACTTATCCGAGGCACCCTCGAAAATTATCCACTCTCATACACTTGATTATTCTTCAATCATTAATGTACTTAGTTAAGCGTCAAAGTGTATTTCCTTTGTTTTATAGGTCTCTCTCTTAAACAAAGACGATCCTTCATCCAACGTGCAAAGTTTGGAACTCACTCATTATCAAAGGTGGAATTTTCAGATTTTGGTAAAAACATTTGGCGCCCACCGTGGGGCCGCGGTAAAACTTACCTAACGACCTCACACCCAAATAAATCACCAGAACGCATTCATGGTCAGTACACGCTCCAGCATCAGACACGATACTCCTGTGGAGGCATTCAACCCTCCGCAGACAACCTTGACGAATGCTTGCGCCATTCATCATCTCCAAAACCGCATGGCGGAGATGGAGCGAAGGTATGAAGAAGAAATCCGGAGGTTGAAAGCCGATCATGACCAACACGAGACCAGAAGGCGACACCAACCGGGAGATGAACAATCCCCGTCCACGAGGAATGAAACAACTCAAGGCGAATCGCACCCTTGACAGCATCTCAACCCTCTAGGCAATCCTAGCTCAATGCGAGTATATCATCATGAAGGGATGATCATAAAGCAACATCCTTTTGTCAACCGCATTGTGGAAGTCAACCTTCCTCCTAGATGGAAATCTATCCATCTAGAAAGGTACGATGGCACCACATACCCAGACGAACATCTGGATGCTTATTTGACTTAGGTCAACCTCTATACGAACAACGATGTTGTACTGTGTCAAGTGTTTCCTACCTCTCTAAAAGGAGCAACTCTGACATGGTATGGTGGACTTCCTCCAAAGTCCATAGACAGCTTCGATGCTTTGGTCGAAAAGTTCTGTGCACAATAATCAACTACCCGATCTTATAGGCTTACCTTAGCCGCATTGGCTACGTTGCATCAAGCAGACGATGAACCCCTTCAGAACTTCACTGTTCAAATCAGGAACCTCAATCCCGAAGTAGCATTGCACTCGATGATGCTAGCATTGTGCCCTGGCAAGTTTGTAGATAGTTTGTGCAAGAAATATCCTTCTAGCATGGATGAGATACATGAATGGGCTATAAGTTACATACAAATGGAGGAGATGTTTGAATTCCGAAATGACATTAGACAAGCAGGACAAAAAAGGGAGAAGCAAGATATGACTATCAAGGTCGTTTCGAAGAGGTCAAACAAAGGATAGAGGATGGACAGGTACCAGTCTATCCCGAGAAGACCTAGGTATGAAAGATATACTTCTTAAACGATCAATCGGGCTACGATCATGGAGGAAGCATTCAACATGGAGGTACAGGTGGTGTTACCTAATCCCTCATCGTCTCTCAAACAGGGATCAAACCCGAATAAATATTGTCGGTTTCATCGCGGCAGCTGCCATAACACTAAAGAATGTTAGGCCTTGAGGGATAAAATAGAAGAGCTCATCCAGGCAGAGTATCTGGCATGGTTTGTGAAAAGACTTGACAATGCCTCTATTGGAAACATACCTAGGGATAGACGAAAAGATCAGTACAAGAACCATGACATGAACCGAGATGCTAATAGAAGTTCTAGAGATAGGGGGAGACAAAGATAACAACAACATAGACATGAGTGTCAACCTCCTCGCCAACAGGAGAACGAACCTGCCTAACACATTCGGGGTGAAATTAATACCATGGCGGGCAGATTCTCATATGGAGGTCCATCAAACCAGTCTCAAAGAGACACTTGCATGTCATACGAGACATTGACATTAACTGCGTTGATGTTCCCTCATCACAGAGCCTCCCTCCTATTACTTTCATAGATGCTAACTTTGCGGGAGTTAATCCTGTCAACCAGGACAACCCAATGGTGGTTTCCCTCATAATCGCCAACTTTAAATTATCCAAGGTCCTCATTGATCAAGGGAGCTCTGCCAACATTTTGTATTGGAGAGCATTTCAAAAGCTGGAAATCTCACCAAATATGATTCAACTCATCCTGGACCTCTCCTGGGCTTTGCAAGAGAAAGGGTAGACACACGGGAGTATGTAGATCTCATGACTACCTTCGAACAAGGAAGACTGTCAAGAAGTTTCACTGTCAGATACTTGATTGTAGAGGCCGACACTGCCTACCTCACTTTAATCAGCATAAAAACTTTGAATGAGCTTGGAGCCATTGTCTCTACGGCTCACTTGAAAATGAAGTTTCCCACTGTGATAGGAGAGATTGTCACCGTCAAAGCGGACCAAAAGTAAGTCTGACAGTGCTATGCAGAAAGCTTGAAAGTGGCACTGTATCCTTCCAGCAGGGAGCCAGGCAGACATAGTCCCACTTTGGGGGTACTAGTCAGGTAATGAGCGTAGACAAAGGGTCCACCTCCTACGTCTTGGCTATCTATACAGCTCATCATGACGATACCTTCGATGTGGATTCGCGTGATGACAATATCGACAAAGGACCTAAGCCAATTGAAGAACTTTTCAAACTATAGCTCGGACCTAAACCTGGGCAATGTACACAACTCAATAAAGACCTTAGTGGTCACGAGCACAGGCATATACCTGACATTCTCCGCAAGAACACAGACTTATTTGCTCGGCAACCATCTGATATGCTGGACATTGATCCTAGTGTCATGCCACAAGCTGGCAATATGTCTACAAGCTAAGTCAATAGCTCAGAAGAAGCGAAATATGGGAGAAGAAAGACGAAGGGAAGTGAAGGAAGAGGTAGACAAATTGTTAAAGCCAATTTAATTATAGAAGTCAGGTACTCTACTTGGCTTGCCAACGTTGTCATGGTTAAAAAATCCAGTGGCAAGTGGCGCATGTGCACAGATTTCATTACTCAAATAGTTAATTAGCATGCACAAATCGATGTCATCACTTACATTTACTATTTTCTTTGACTCTCTAATGGTACATAACTATCATCATCCCATGTATATCCCATGTAAATGTTTGCATTATATTTGTGAGTCATTTGGATAAGTTGTTAACTCGAGTTAATCTTTATAAGAGAGATGTATTGCCTCAGGAGCGATGAGTTGTGTTTTTCAGTTGAGGAAGATATTCATCACTTGGTCTTATATTATCAGATAATAAATCGAATTTGTATGCATTTTATGTATGGTTAAGGTATCATAGGGTCTTACCAATTAACATTATTAATATCATATTACTGGTCATGTATATAAATAACAAAATATATTTTTCTTTGATTTTAATTATAAGCAAGAATGATCAATTTTTAAATTCATTTTGAGTTAAATATATTTTATATTCTTAATTTAATACTAACTCTATTTACTAAATACTTGTTTATTGGACTATAAGTATTAATATTAAATGAGATCATCACTTATAACATTTGAATTTAAAAATATTTTTGAAATAAATTTAAATTTATGATAGTATTAAATGTGATTACTATTTTCCTTAATCTTAATAATTTATATTATGTTAGTTATATAGAACAAGAGTTACTAACATATTAGTTCTCTGTTAAGACAAAAAAAATTGTGTTTTGTCCGTCATTGTGTGATCTAGTTGGATTTTGCATAATTAAATTATGTTCTAGGTGCACTTTTAACTTGTGTTTTAACTTGATAAAGATTAGATTGTAGATGGGTTTTAATAGCAAGATGGATGTGCAGTGCTAATTGTTTTCTATATTTTACAGTTGTATTGAGAAACAGACATAGAGAAATTCACAATATAAAAATCATCACTTCAAATTAAGCTAGACCTAGAAAGATCCAAAGGTAGGTAGCTAGCTACAAAGAGAGAAACAGAGGTTATGGCTGATGGCTGGTTTGCAAAGATCTGAGGTGTCTTTCAGGAGACAGGGTAAATTTAACACAAGCTTTGACATAAATTCAACACAAGCTTTGTCCACTCTCATGATAACAGAGTTAACAAGATTCATTTCTCAATTTCATCAAACATATTTAAAGGGTGCAATAAGCAGTAAAAGCTCTCACGATAACAGAGTTAACAAGATTCATTTCTCAATTTCATCATTAATTTGGTTTGCACAAAATTGTCCACTCTCAGCAAGTCTCACTTGTAATTCATTTATGTGTGGAATTAAACATGAAAAATTCCTCAATTTAGCCAATCTAGGAAATTAACATCGAGCAAATTAAATCAGAAAACCCTCACAAACACTAAAACAATAATGAATGAAAGCAAAACACAATAATATATGATAGCACTTAGCTAGAATGATAAGAATTGCACAACCACATATAGAAAAGCTTGAAAATAGAGCAAAAACAAAAAATAGTAGCAACATCCAAATTACAACACATAATCACGAAAGAGAATGCAAAAGAAGGATTTGAATATAGAGAAGACGAACTTACCAAGCGACGACGATGGAGACACGGCGCGACGACCACGGACAACAGACTGTGACGACTGCACGACTGAGGAAGGTGAGGAAAGCACGCACACATGAAACGGTGAGGAAGGTAACTCCTGAAAAATGATTTTGGAAACCCACAAGCACCGTGAAAATGACACCATTTTCGCATAAATCGGAATCGCCAACTAGCACTAGTTTCGCAATTCTACGGCGAGCCCATCAATTCTACTCAAGTCCACCGATTCTACTCGAAAAACAATTCTGCTTGCGATTTAACTCGCGGAGGCTCAATATAATTGTAGAATCGGACGATTCTACGATTTAAATCTCGATTTTGATAACCATGATTAGATTCCTAACTCACTTCTAGAGCATCATTGAGAATTTATTTTTCTTATCCCTTATGCACATAAAACTACTGTATATTACCCCGTTAATGTTTTCAATGGTTTGCGCATAGTCAAATTGATCAAGTTTTTATGTTTTTATTTTTTTTTATCTTTTTATGGTAGATCCAATGGTTTGAGCTTAGTCAAGTTGGCCGAATTTTAAGTATGTTTTTTATTATATGATAATTTTTCACGTTATTTTTATCTCTAATAACATTTTTTTTACTTTTTTTTTTGTCTCTAATAAACTTTTTATTTTGTTTGCAGCTCATAACTATCTAAATCACTTTATTTCACTTTTCAAAACACTGTCTAAACACACTTGGAGACAGAATAAAATAAAAATTATTCAGGATAAAAAAAATTAAAAAAGTAATTTAAAACCAAAATAAAATTTTAAAATTTATTATGAACCAGAATTATATTTAAATCATTTATATGTTATCCTTAACATATTTGTTTTAGTATTAACATTATTTTGACCGATCTAACTTCAAGCCCAAGAACTGTTTACTATAGAATTTCCACTTTTTTTTTTTTTTTGTTCTATTTCGAGTGACGAATCTAAATATTTATTTGTGGGAGCTACATTCCATACACAAAAATTAGTATTTCAGTTTATGGATAATAAATTCTTATTTTTAGATAATTAAAATTTAAATAATAAATTATTTTTAACATATAAAATAAATTATAATTAAAATTCATAATAAATAAATATAATTAAATATATTATTTATATTTGAATCTATAATAAAAATTAAATTATGATTTAAGATTATATTTAACTATTGATAATTTTTATAGAAAAAATACTATTGAAATTCAGTTGAAGAATGAATATAAAAGAAGGTAAATTGAAAATGATAGACACTTAAAAATTTTCAAATAATATATATGTGTGTAAAGATATAAATAAAGGTAATTTAAAATTAATGAGATTATTTTTTTATTAAGAACAAATATATAGTATGTAAAATACACAACTAAAAATAAAAAAGAAACAATACTATAAATGTTTAATAGGTCTAAACCATGGATAAAATGATTATTCCAATATAAGTTGACAGCATTACTTTTCGTTGCTGAAAAATTAATTAATTGTCATTTCATTATGTAAGGAGGCATTAGCTCATTCTCGGTAAATGTATAATTGTGCAATGTTTTCATTTGAATAAAATGGTGTTGTGAAGGCCTTTTTTACGGAAGGGGGAAAAATTAATTATTATTTAAGAATAATTTTAAAAAAATTACCAAATAATAATAAGTCATAATATATGATATGAATTCTGATTCAAAAGTCATAGAACTTGGTATGACTTCTTAACTATATTTACAACTTCTGAGTCTAAAATACATTTACGAAGTGGTAAATATTACAATTTTTAAGTTATTTTATTTTTTGCTTTTTTTTAATGACTTATAAGTCATAAATTTTCATAGTACTTCTAAGCTTGATGTCTGCTAGATGCCTGATTACGGGGACACGTGGCGGCTACCCGTTTCTTCTTCTACTTTCCCTTTCCACCACTTTATTATTACCTCACATATATGCCTAATTACCCCCTCTCTGCCAATCTCATTTCATTTGTTTTAAATAATCCAGACATGTAATTCATTATTTAATTTCAATATTATTTTTAAACTCATTTGAAATTACTTTTATAAATATGATTTAATTTATATTATTTTAAAATTTAATCTTTATAAATCTTTAAATTTACCAAATGACTTTTTCTTCATTTTTTATTGATAATGTGACATTATTTGGTGTGAAATAATTGAATTAACAATACTAATTGAAATACAACACAATTTTAAACTAACTTTTAAGAATGAATTTTTTATTTTTATTTAAAAAGAAAAATATTATTTTAATTTTAAAACTGAAACTGGGTAAGAAAAACTATCTCTTCAACTGATCTACTTTTCAAGCTTTAAAATTTCCTTTCTTTTTTTTTTTTAAAAACAAATAAATTTAAAAACTGTATGCGGATAATTGTGGAAGCGGGTAACCAATTATTTTGGTTAAATGGAAAAAATATTTGAATATATTTTTAAAAATTATTTTTATAATTTTAAAATCAACAGCAAAAATTAATTTTAAAATCATTTTTTAAAGGTAAAAATTATAATTTAAAAAATATATATATTCTAACACAAAGAAATAAAACAAATAAATCTTAATATAAAAATACAATAACGAAATAAAAATAGAAAGACACATACAACATCTTTGTTTATGCTCGTAACAATAATCAAGATCGAGAATGTATATTTACTACAGATATCAATTCACGTAAAAGAATAGGAAGAAAACAAACAAAAAACTACTATTGTCTAACGGCTCACGGAACTTTATTTTCATGAACTTTATTATAAAGTTTTAAAACTATTAATCAATAATGAATTGCATGTCTGTTAATAATAAAGTGGTGGAAAGGGGAAGTAAAAGAAGAAAGGAGTAGTGGCCACGCGTCCCCCTTAAGCATGCAGCTAGCAGACAATAAGCTTATAAATAGCGACTTCTAAGTCATAAATAAAAAAATAAAAAAAAAGTAAAATTGTTTATAAATAGTAAGTATATTTACACTTTTAAATAATAAATGTATTTACGATTTCATTAAAAAAAAAAAGGAAAGTAATAACAGATTTTATGGCTTCTGAATCAGAAATTGTAACACCTATTATATCTTATCATCATTTGGTGTTAATGCGCCATCGCCTTTCTTATATATATGGCATCTCGTTCTTAAAATAATATGTCCTCTTACACTTTTTCCCACCAATCTAAACCTTGGTGATATGATTCCATGCACGTATACGCCACATGTAATAATTTTTGGCGATGAACTTCGTTCCAATTATCATTAGCTTGGGCATTTGTTATTGTGTTCTTTTTTTTCAGAAAAAGATTTACACCAAAAGATATCCTTAGTCTCAAACCAATAGTTTCACAGTTCTGGATATACCTAAGAAAAAGCTTCCCAAAAGACAACGTTTCTTTACCACTCCTTGAATGGTCCCAAACCTGATTGGTTACCAAATTGTAAAGAAAACGACAGCCATACTCAACATGCACTTTCACGATAAAATGTGCTCCCAATTATTCATACTACAGTATCTTGTTCTCTCATATAGTTGCTTGCTTTTTTGGTAGAAGACCAAAATGCATGGACATCTCATATTATCACTCGTTAGCACATTGTCCGATCGAGAATATTTTTTTTTTTTTTTTGCAAAGAAATAGGTTACAACACAAACATATATTTAGGCTTAGAAAAAGAAAGAAACTTGATCACAATTATCTTTATCTTGTTTCCAAAATAATATTATTAACTCAAACCATATACTTACATTTGCTATTATTTTCGTAAACTATCTAGCATTATATATGTTACAAGTTTACAACAATATTTAGCTGCTTAGGTAGCTAGCGGAACGACTAATAACATGTTATTCTGTATTGACAATGCCCCAAATTAAAATTAGGATTAATTATATTTTTATTCCTTTTTTTTAGATTAATTATAATTTTATTCCTTAACTTTCCACAAATTTTACTTTTAATTCCTAAATAACAAATTTAGTGTTTTTTGGTCTCTATATATTAACAATTCTAATCCTTAACATAATTGTTTTGTTAACAATCCAATTACTTGTCACGTCATTAAATATATGAGAGTACTTACATGTAATTTTTTTTTATAAATTATTCTTTCAACGTTTATTTATTCAGACATGTTGATAACATCATACTAATTGATAAAAATTAAAGCATAATTTACCAAAAAATCACACAACTATCATATCAATCTCTTTGATAACCTGACAAGTCATTGAACTACCAATGTGACTATTACATTATCAGTTAACATTGTTGATTGATTGTAAGAAGTAAAATTATTAAAAAGGATAAGTATGGGGACAAAAAAATTCCACTCAACCAATATAACTTATTTGACAATGCACGCTAAGTTTGTCGAAAATGACATAAGTTTAATTTATGCATAGCACATCAGGAAGGAATAAAGAGTTTTTAAGTGTAACTAAACTTCAGAATAAAAATTAGTCTTATATATAGTCGATTCAAATGACTAAAGCACGTGAAAATACTTGAGGGACTTTGAAGGGTCAAAGACTCTAAATTCAATGGTCACAAAAAAAAATGTTAAAAAATTTGCTAGGAAACTAAAAAAATCTTTAAAAAAATTAAGGATTAAAAACAAAATTAACTATCCAAAAACTGATATTGTTCGGACAATGTTTGTTTCATACCCTTTTCTTAATTGCGAGACTTTAAGAAAGAAACAAAAAAACACTATCAATTAGAATGCTGTTCGCGGTCAATAATGTAAAACGGAATCTTCAAAAGTCGTATAATTTTATTTTCATGAAACACACATGATCAATTAATAGAATGTTGTTCGCGGTCAATAATATGTTATACCGTATACTGCACTCGTGACTTTTATTAGTGGCATGAGAGTTTAAACATTTGTCACAATAAATATATTGAAGAATCTGAAACGGAGCCCCTATGTGATTGGAGATATCCTAAACAGAGCAAGCCAGTAGTGAGGAAGAAACAGATATATCATATATACTTAAAGTGAGATCGAGTCAATTTTGTACCTCAAATTAATTCCATTTCTTAACTGTCACCATCTTCAAGCAAATCAATTCTATGTATGGAAGAGGTTATAAGCAGCCAAGAATCCAAGGTTGGAGCTTTAGTTAGTGGAAAATATTGAAGAGGGGGCCAATGGATACGTAGAAATATATCCTCATGAATATACACTATTTGTGAACTCAAAAACAGGAGAATAATACTTTCCCTTATGTGGTCGAGATTTGTTTGTTCCATATATATGTATGAATATTATTATTTCTTTACATATGCAGTATACCTTCTAAATTGGTTCTTGCTAAATAATAAATTAACATTATTGCTTAATCATTTTTTACACTTTTATATATAGATACTTAAAGTGAAAAAGAAATATTCCTGAAGCCATCCAAAAGCGAAAAGTGTAGATCGAGAGGTAAAGATAGCTCAATTTGATGACATGTATATCTGTTATCTTCAAATTCCATTCCACGTGGTTCTACTAGCTTGGATCACCTCTAATGTATTTTTTTTTATAATATCAATAATTTTTTATAACATAATCTTATAAATTTATTTTTAAACGTAGATACATGTCTTGTTTTTTTCACGTTTTTATCATAAAGAAGATTTCAGTTTTATTTTAATATTTTTGTAAAAAATTAGAATTATTAATCATTTTCAATTTTTCGATTACATTAATATTTATTTTTTCTTCAAATTTTAACTTTAATCACTTTTCAATATATATTAAAAAATCATCTTGATATCTAATTAATCTCAACCTCATATTATTAACTTAAGTACTTATTTTTAAAAGTGGAGTGATATTTTAGTTTAGTTTTTCATGTGATACTATCTTTACTATTTATTAATACATATTTGGTTTAAATATGAATTTTATCCTTGTCATTGTACCGAATTTTGTTTTGATCTTGTAAAAATATAATTTAATCTATGTAATTTTTAAATTTTTTGTTTTTAGTTTCTATTTATTTTTTATTGTAAAAGCATGCACAATATTAACCTAATTGACGATAATAACATTATAATCATATCATCAAGCACCACTTCACCAAATGATGATGTGATTGGTGTCACAATAACAAATACTGATATCATCGTAAGATAATTAAAGATATCACACATCATAAAATAATGATATCATCAAAGACTAAAAAAAATGATATATTTACATGAATGAAACAAATAAAAATATATGAACTAAAAAAATAACAATTAACTTATAAGAATGAAAAAAAAAAAAAAACAGGACTAAAAGGAAGAGGTGACATATTTATAGAAATAAGAGAATAAATTTAAGAATTAAAGTATATAAAATAAAAGTTTAAATATTAATATACTCCACATCTTTTCTCGTATTAATATTTTTTTTTTCTTTTCTCATATATATATAAAAGAGTCTTGAGGGTATTGAAGGGCCCAAATTGGGTATCAATTCTTTATTAATATTCTCTCTCTCTCTCTATATATATATATATATGATCTTGAGGGAAGGGGTCATGGCCAACACCTTTCCCCTGGTGTCTGTACAAATACACTTTAATGCTTGAGTTGGCAAAGAATCCAACTCAAGGTATATTGTAATAAATGTGTGTATCTATAATAATGATATAATAAATGTGTGTATCTATAATAATGATACTTGAGGTACATATAATTTAGGAGAATGAAGTGGATTTTCATATTCAGGGTCCATGGCCTACGAGTAAGAGTTATATGCTATTAATGAAGTACTGTGAGATAATTAACGCCAATTTTGGGTGCCTTTGTTTATAATCTGCATGTCAAAGAGGATGGACCTCAAACTTGAGTTACGCCTTAGTCATATTAAAAAACTTCCTTTCCAATCAGTTTGGTAAGATACCCTCCACTCCTCCTAGCCTCTAATAAGTTAATCAATGTCTTGATTGCGCAACCTAACCATATGAATCAAGGGCAGTTCCTCTGCAACACCTCGATTTCTTTTTTACATCATTATATATAATAAAGGTGAAAATTGTTCTAATAGAATTTTTTATATATAGTTTCTATTAAATTATTTTGTTTAATATAATTATTCAAATAAATAGTATTTCGGGAATATGCAATGGATTTTGAAACTGGGTTTTTGTTAAAAGAAAGAAGAGAATTTCTATCCACACCATTCAATAATCAAATACACTGAAAATCTTTCTGCTTCATTTTTTTGTAATTTTTTTTTTTGTGTTAAACCCAAACGGATTGATAATTCGTATGTTTTTTTTTTCAATTTTTTTATAACTGCTTTTCTTTTAGCATTAAGATCCTTTATTTATTTTTTTCAATGAACGATTTATTGAATTTATCACTTGAATTGAAATGGTGATTTCAGAAATCATTGGATTATTTTTATAAATTGTTGATTTTTTTTTTTTGCTTTCGCTCAATTCATGTAGTTTTTTCAATTTAAATTTAATAAATAGAAATTTGAAAAATCGTTTTATTTTCGTTAGGCCTAGAATACTTTTGAGAATATTTTTAACAATAGTTTTGATAATACTTTTGGTAATTCTTTTTAGTTTTGAAATTGAAATTGTGGGTTGATTGTACTTTGTTGAAGTTGTGGGTTGATTTGAAGTGTTAGACTAATAATTGAGAAACTTGGTAGATTATAGTTAGAACAAGAGGATTGCATCAGACTTTAGGCAGAGTTTTAGGCAGAGCTTTAGGTAGAGAGGTTAGTGGTAATGAGGAAGAATCCCCTCAGCGTCGAAGGCTAACAACATCGACACGTAGACAAGGGGCAGGTGCAGCTATTCATGAGGATGTTGCTGCTCACGAGGCTCATGAGGAGCCTCACATTCCAGTTATGGAGGATGAAGGTGTTGATTTAGAGGATTTTCTAGGCAGACCTTAAGATATATCAATGTTGACATTATATACTGATCACGTGGCAGCTAGAGTGTGGGTAGGAGAAGTACTTATGTGTTCAATTATAAGATATTTATATATTTTTGTCATTTTAATTGTCATAATTAATTATTATTATTTGCAGGAACGTGCTGAGTTGAAGTTGGCTTCTCATGGAAGGAAGGTTCAAAAATTTGGATGGTCTACACCTGAAATTGAAGGTTTAGTGGCTAGTACAGGCTTAAGCCCTCTGATTACTTGTTCAGTGGAGACAAGAGATAAGGGACATTAATATGCTTTTGTAGAGAGATGGCACAAGAAAACTAGTAGTTTCCATTTGTCCATAGGAGAGATCACTATTACCCTTGATGATGTGGCATTGTTGTTACATCTTAACAAACCATTAAAAAATTAATTCAACGACAAACTAATGAAACCTTATGAAATTCGATCCTTACATATAATAATTATATTTACAAAATTTAAGTGTTAATATAATACAAATTCACTACAATTTTTTTAATCATTGTTGATTGGAAATTCGGATTGAAAATATAAGTGTTAATCAATTTTTTAATACAAATTAACTACTAAGAATTATTTTTGAAACATACGAAGCATACAGATTGTCAATCTGTATGTTTCATACGGATCATGTTACAAAGAAAAAAAAAACTTACCTTTTTTGCCTCTAAACCGCGACAACGACAAACAACCGCGACCTAATGGAAGAAGGAT
Source organism: Glycine tomentella (assembly GCA_007407185.1). Taxonomy (NCBI): domain Eukaryota; kingdom Viridiplantae; phylum Streptophyta; class Magnoliopsida; order Fabales; family Fabaceae; genus Glycine; species Glycine tomentella. The sequence continues at coordinate 283,368 of PYAF01005223.1, read as the reverse complement.
CTCCGCAAGAAGAACAAATGGCGGAGCTGAGCAACAACGAAGAAGAAGCGAAAAGGAAGAAGAAGCAAAAACAAAGAAGAAAAAAATAGAAGAAGAGGGAAGAGGGTAAAGTTGGAATTAAAAAAATTGAATGGTGTATTAGATTATTGAATGGTGTGGGAAGAAAATGCTCAGAAAGAAATGTGTTTTATTAAGCATTTTAGATGGGCCTTAGAGCATATTGGATGTGGATGTTTCGTGAGTTGTTTAAAATTAGGCAACATTGCTTAATAAATATTTACTATAGGAGTAGATGACTTGGTAGTGCACCGAATAAGTGAGTTGCTTATATAAACAATCATTGCTTAATTCATTCTTATCAATTTAAAAACAATTTTTCAATTACAAAATTTAATGTGACTCAAGTTAAGCACTAACTCTAGAAACTTTAGCATTGAAGTAAATTTTTGTGTACAGTTTTTAAGTCTATGAGTCATTGTAGAGCTCACAAATTTTAGATATGCAACTCATTTAAACAATCATGCATTGTAGAAGTTCTTACTAGTTGCAACCTACTAAGCCATAAGTTGTCATATAGGTTTGAAACCTAAACCTATTTTATTTTCTTTTCCATGCCAACTTTTGGAACATGTGTCGTTGCTTAAAGCTATAGGGGGAACATTCACAAGGATTATTGGATTAAATGTGAATAGATATTGAAGGACTATCGTGAAGACATCTTGTGCTACATATTCATCTTTTTGTGGTAAGGGAGAGTTAGAGTTCTCCTTCATGGGTATAAAATTTAATTGTGGGTAGAGAGGTTGGCCCTAAACCCCTATAGGAATTATTTATCTTATATGTTTGAACAAATTACACTGATCACATGTGTTTAGGACTTATTATACTCAATAGTTTGTTGTTAGACACTAGAGGATGTGTTGTTGGACGCAATTGATTTATAAAATAAATTGGATCTTCGCCCCTACTACTCCTGAAATAATTGTGTAGTTTGTTGAGGTGTCAACGTCACAACAACAACAAACTTCATTGTTCACTCATCACCACTATCAACAACAACAGCAAGTCATCAAAGAAGCTTCATCAGTGTAGGTCAGAAGCTTCAAGGTTTGTGGAAATGTCAAGTTTTACATATACATGGGAAGAAATATTTCCAACTAGGATTCTTGAGCTTTAGCATCACTCTAGGTGCGAAAATAAATTAATTAACTAGAGATTGATGATGCTACAAGTATAAGCTATAAATTGAATATACCTATTACTATGTACATAAATAAAGGGGTAGATATTCTATGTATTTTTATGAAACTAAGAAGGGAAATAGTTATGAATTTTCATATCTCAGTTCCATAGATTAAGTTTGTTATGTTTCTAAGTTAAGCCTTAGATAAAATAACTCAAGTTGTTTATGAGTTTTCCTCTCCTTTATTGGTTTAATGAACTTATGATTTAATTTGTGAAAAAATTGTGATGGTGTGAAATTGGTATCGATTGAAGCTGGAATTAGGTTTCAAAAGCTTGGTCGATGTGCAAGTATAGTTGAATCTGTAATGCATTATTGTTTTATTTAAAGAGAGTTCTTCAAGTTGAAGCGCATGGTTAGAACCATGGATTGGATTGCATTGTTTCTTTTGTTACACTTTCATAAAGGGAATACGCAAATCTTAATGGGTAATGCAAGGAACGATAAGACATTTTTGTCCTAAAATTTCATTAAACAAGCATGTGCCTTGTTAAGTCTAGATGGTCCATTATGCTATAACTAGACAATCTATCCATACCCTAAGTTTTGACGATTACAAATATAAACTATTGATGAACTAATGGTTTATTTTTTTAAGTGAATCAGGACTTACTAAATATGACCAGACTGAAAACAATATAAACACACATAATAACCAAGAGGGAGGTGAATTGGTTTAAACTTATCCTTTTTAAAAAAATCTTTAAGAATTAGAGTAATAGGATCTTTATCACAATTAAACCAAGAATGCTTCAAACAATCAAACCACTCAGCTCAAGAATATAATTATTAAAACTTTCACTTGTTGAGTAATGAAATTTCACTACTAGAATCATAGATCAAGATGATAAGAAGAGATTAAAGAAAACAATCAACACAAGAACTTATATTGGTTCACCTCTGAACAAGAGAAGCTACATTCAGTTTCTTCTAACCAAAACTTGATTAGAGTTCCATTATTCACAAAATTCAGTTCTTACAAGCTTACAACAATCACCCTTAATCAACGAGAAACCCTTCTCTTCTCTTCCCTTACAAGCTTACAAAAATCTAAAAACCTTTTAGAATCCTAGTGACTAAGACAAAGAGAAACCCTTCTCTTCTCTTCCCTCTAGAGAACTCTACTCTAGAAAAGCTTTAAGACACTTTTGTAATAGATACAAACAACCATAAATTATAAAACGAATTTACAATCAAAGTTAATGGAGAGAGATAACCTGATGATCCAATGAATATGAATGAATATGGTTTACCAATCATGTTTGAAAACAAGTTTCAAAACTTCTTCTCCATACACTTCTTTGATATATTGCCTGAGAAGAAATCTTTCAATGCAAAATGAAGATTTAGAATTTATGGGACAAGAGTTTCAGAACTCAGAATATCCTTTCTCACTTTCAGAAGACTTTTGAAAACAATGAAAATTTCGTAGAGTAGTGTGTTGTAATTTTCAAAAAAACTCAACAGCTATTTATAACAGACTGTTGTAACTGAATGTCATCGATTAAATCGCCAATGTAATCGATTAAAACCACCAATGTAATTGATTAAGAAAAATTTCAATCAATTAAAATGTTCTTCAGCTTTCTAGAAAAAATATATGAGCAAAGTAATCGAATAAACCGCCATGTAATCGATTAACATAGAAAGTCTTATTTTCCAAAACGTGCCAAGTAATCGATTACCACAAATCCTAATCGATTATCACAGGAAGACATTTCTATGACTTTGTGAAGTGTAATTGATTACTATTCTACTTTAATCAATTAAAGTATTCTTGAATCTTTTTGGAAAAGATTCATGAGCAATGTAATCGATTAATTTACTATGTAATCAATTAACACAGGAAGTCATGTTTCAAAAAACAAGCCAAGTAATTGATTACTACCATATCGTAATCGATTATCACAAGAAGACTTCAACTGTAATTTGTGAAGAGTAATTGATTACCATATAGTTGTAATCAATTAATGTGTTCTTCAAAGCTTAAGTAATAGATTACAATTAGCTGGTAATCATTAAAGCAGTACGAAATTGTTTTTCCAAAACAAGCTTTGAACACTTTGGCTTTTTCAATGCAATCATGAATACTTTAAATCTTTTTTACAGAACATATGACTTTTGTAAAACCATGAATGCAAGCCAATCCATGATGTTTATGCAATGCAAAGGATCAAAGGATGAACTCTTATCCATCTAAGAATTACATATGCCTTCAATTGAATGGCATGTAAAAGTTAAAACTTATCCAAGATTCAGATCCTTAACATCTTGATTCTCTTCAGACTCCCCCTGTATCTAACAATCTCTCCCTTTTTGACTTTTATCATGCCAAACTTCAATTGAACATGTTGAACCTTTAGTGTTCTTTTTAATGGATGATTTTCAGAAGCTTTATACTTGATATCTGAAATAAGATTAGCATCTTTGCCAAGAACAAATGTCAAGCATACTTTGCATAAACATTTATAATTCTTGAGATTGCTCCCCCTATCTTAAGTAATTTAAACAATGCTTTAAGCATTTTAATCATTTTTTCCCTCTTTAATTAATAGCACACTGTCCTCATTCATATTTATATTCAATCCTCATTCATATTTATGTTCATTTGATCGTATTTTTCTCCCTCTTTTGGCTTATCAAAGTAAAAAGGATATACAGTTATAATGGAATAAGCAAGGAAGAGATAACCAACATGAAAAAAAATTTGTTCATTGATTAAAAGGATGCAGAAACATACGAGAGACATTAAAAATAATTGCTGGAAATAAAAGAAGCAAACAACAAAGGCAGAAGAAAGAAATTACAACCAACAAACTAGAGATTATCAAAATCTCTAAGAGCCATCCTAGTATCTATGTTTTCTAGCCTAGATGTAATTTCTTCTAAGGAGGAATTAACTTCAGCTCTATGCTTATGATGCAGGGCTAACATAGCATCCATCTTTTGCATCATCAATGATTAAAGGGGAGTCCACTGCTGTTCAGCAGGGCCATCCTCAGCATCTCCTTCTTCTTCAACTCTTCCTTCTTCAACAACATCACCTTGTGGTGCTTGCTCTCTAGCCATCAACCATCCATTTGGAGTCAGCATTAACCCCAACTTGTTGAGATGTTTGATAGATATAAGGTTGGTGATTTCAGTTGTGTTGTCCACAATCTCATCAGAGACATCAATCCCAAAATAGTCTATAAACCTTTAGACTAATACATCATATGGTAATTGATAACTAAGAAGTCTCCTAGACTTCATCATGGTCTCTTCAAGGACTAGAGCCCAATTAATCTGAGTTCCAGTTTTCATGCCATGCACTAGCTGCAAATCATCATATGTGATTTGGGCATGATTTGTGGACCTAGGGGTGGGGATATAATTGATGATATAGCGCTGCAGTCTATCCTCCCCAGTCATATTTCCAACCCAAGCCTAGTCTTCAATCTAGCTTGAGCATCCAACAACATCCCTCTATATGTATCAATTTTGGAGTACCCTCCAATCTTTTCTTCAAATCTCCTAACTCCTTCACAGGAGATACCAGCCACAGCTTCCCAAACAGTGTTTTCAATCTCCATGACAACTCCTTTCACTTGAGAATGGAGTACACCATCCATGCTAGTCTTGGCTGAAGTGTAAAACACCTTCACCAACTCAGGGTAGAAAGTACCCTTCTTCTCAAGAAACTTCTTCAGTCCTTGAGCATCCAGCATGGCAGGGAATTGAAATGCCTCACACATAAACCAGTTAAGGTCAAGATATTTTGGGGGCATGACCAGTTTGGTTGTATGAAATTGCATGTAATTATTTTTATCCACTTCAAATGTGAACTAGGTATTGACCCTGTTCACTACAACATTTGAGGATTCTACAGCTTTTCTCTTGCTGGTTTTGGTTTGGGGGCAGACATAATATGTATAGGTAGAAGAAGGAATGAGAATAGTTTTGGGTTATGAGAGAAAGAAGCAGAGCACACAAATATGCTCAGAATGCTTAAGAGAGAAAGAGATTTTCAGGTGTGAAGTTTCAACCTTTGAAAGCTTTAATTTATAGAGATTTTTGAAGTTTAAACTTGAATTTTAAAAACATGGTAATAGTAATTTCGTTTTCCAAGAATGTCTGGGTTCACTGAACCAGATTTCAAATTTGAATTTAAAGATAAGATTGTGAGTTACGATTTTTGAAAATTGTGCAGTTTTGCAGAAACACTATAGATAATCGATTACATAACCTTGATAATCGATTTTACCAGAGAATTTCAACTTTTAAAATAGCTTTCTTCAACTAGTAATTGATTATTGTAGGGAGTTTGATTTTTTTTTTTAAACTGCTCTCAAGTCTTAAGTAATCGATTAAAATACAGGGTAATTGATTACTCCAGAGAGTTTCTTTTTCAAAATTGCATTTTAACACCAAGTAATCGATTAATACGTATGGTAATTGACTAAAACAGAGAATTATGTGATATGAACAATGATTTCCATTAGATTTTAAATTTCAATAATTTGTGATGCATGGTCAATTTTGATTGCATATCATGTAGTCAAACAAATCATAGGCATGCTATCATATATTAGATTCATCAAGAATTTCTAGCATGTTCCTAAGATCATAGAATCTATCTCTAGATAAGGGTTTGGTAAAAATATCAGCCAATTGATTGTTTGTGTCAATATACTCAATTTTGAGATTACCCTTTTGAATATGATCTCTTAGGAAGTGATGTCTGATCTCTATGTGTTTTGTCCTTGAGTGCATGATTGGATTGTTTAATAGATTTATTGCACTTGTGTTGTCACATAGGAGAGAAATTTCTTTCAACTCTACACCAAAATCTTGGATTTGTTGCTTAAGCCACAAACTTTGTGCACAACAACTTCCAACTGCTATGTATTCAGCTTCAGTTGTTGAGAGAGCAACACATGATTGCTTCTTGCAATGCCATGAAATTAATGAACTTCCCAACAAGTGGCATGTTCCACTGGTGCTTTTCCTATCAAATTTGCATCCTGCAAAATCAGAATCTGAATAGCCAATTAAGTTCAGTGATGCCTTTGGATACCAAAGACCAACTTTTATGGTTGATTTGAGGCATTTAATGATTCTCTTGACAGCAATGAGATGTGACTCCTTAGGATTAGCTTGATATCTAGCACACAAGCATACACTAAATATTATATTCATTGTTTTGAAGTGAACCAGTATAAATTGCTTGTGTTCTTATTTCTATATCTCTATTCTCATCTTATTCATTGATCTTTAATTCTTTGAATCATATTCATTATTCAACAAGTTCTATTTTGTTCTATTGAATTCTTGGGTTGAGCTATTTGATTGAGTAAAAGGTTTCTTGGTTTTGAAAGTGATAAAGATCCTGAAACTCTGATTTGAATTTGATTTTTTAAAATACCAAGGTTCAACCAATTCACCCCCCTCCTGGTTGTTGTGAAGTATTCCTATTATTTTCAAATAAGATATCATTGCCATGCAAGAAGTTACTTGTCCTCTTATGAAAGATTGGCTAAGCAAGAAGTTACTCAATCTTTCATACTAAGACCTAAGGGCTTGCTTTAATCCATAAAGAGATTTCTTTAGTTTGAAAACATGGTTAGGATATTTGAAATCAACAAAGCCTAGAGGTTGATCAACATAGTTTTCTTCCTCAATATATCCATTAAGAAAAAAACTTTTTACATCCATTTGAAATAGTTAAAAATTCATTAAACATGCATATGCAAGTAGTAATCTAATGGCGTCTAACCTTGCTACTGGAACATAGGTTTCCTCATAGTCAATACCTTCCTCTTGGTTGTAACCTTTTGTAATCAATCTAGCTTTGTTTCTAACTATGATGCCACTTTCATCAAGTTTGTTCTTAAAAACCCACATGGTGCCAATAGGCTTGTGAGAAGAAGATCTAGGAACAAGTTCCCAAACTTCATTTCTCTTGAACTGATTAAGTTCATCATGCATAGAAAGCATCCAATGCTCATCAAGTAAAGCTTGGTCAATGTTCTTAGGTTCAATTTGAGAAACAAAAGCCATATTACAATAGAGATTTCTCAGTGAAGATCTAGTAGATACTCCCTTAGTAACTTCACCAATTATGTTGTCAAGGGAGAGATCTCTTGTAGTTCTCCAATCTTTAGGATTTTGGATAGATGTTGATTGTTCCATTTCTACATTTGGTTCTTCTTTTTCCTTTTCATTTGATCCATTGATTTGTATACACTCTTCTAAAGAACCTGCATCATTTTCACACTTCTTTTCCTCTTTAGAGGAGTTAGATTCATCATGAATAACATGAACTGATTTTTCCATGCATAAAGTTCTTTTGTTGAAGATTCTATATGCTTTGCTTTGTAATGAATATCCAAGAAATATGGCTTCATCAGCCTTAGCATCAAACTTGCCAAGTGATTCCTTACCATTATTTAAAACAAGACACTTGCAGCCAAATTCTCTTAAGTGAGTGATGTTTGATTTTCTACCTTTATATAGTTCATAAGGAGTTTTCTTTAAAATAGGCCTTATGAGTAGCTTATTTAAAGTGTAGCAAACTGTACTTACAACATTAGCCCAAAAATGTTTACGCAAATTTGTCTCATTAAGAGTTCTAACACCTTCTTCAAGGGATCTATTTTTCCTCTCCACAGCACCATTTTGCCGAGGTGTTCTTAGAGCTGAAAAATTATGGTTGATTTCATTTTCTTCATAAAATTTTTCAAAATGCTCATTTTGGAATTCATCACCATGATCACTTCTTATTGAGATAATTTTGCTTTCTTTTTCATTTTGAACAAACTTGGCTAATTTTCTGAAGGCAATGAAAGCATCACTCTTAGATCTTAAAAACAAAGTCCATGTGAATCTAGAATAGTCATCCACAATTACAAGCCCATAGAAATTACCTCCTAAGCTTGTAGTTCTAGAAGGACCAAACAAATCCATATGAAGCAATTCAAGGGGTCTTGAGGTAGAAATAACATTTTTATTTTGAAAAGAAATCTTGATTTGTTTCCCCTTTTGAGAAGCATCACATAGTTTGTCTTTTTAAAACTTTAGTTTAGATAAGCGAATGACTAAGTCTTTTATAATAAGCTTGTTCGTGCGATGCATGTTTATGTGACTAGCTATCCTATGCCATAGCCATGATTTATCAACTTTACTTACTAGGAAATTAGTGTTGTGAAATAATGCATGTTCTATAGAGAATAAGTAGATATTACCTTTTGTTTTACCTACATGTATAACCTCACCGATTTGACCATCACATATCACACAACAATTGTCATTGAAGGAAACCTTGAATCCTTTATCACATAGTTGGCTTATACTTAGGAGATTGTGCTTTAAACCTTCCTCATAAAGAACATTTATGATCTTGGTTTTAAAGTTGTCTCCTATATTTCCTTTGTTGTTGTAGCCAAAAGTGACAAATCCTCCATCTTTAAGAGTCAAATTTGTAAGCATGGACGTGTCACCTGTCATATGTCTAGAACATCTGCTGTTAAGATACCATAATGATGATTTTGCTCTTAGACACACCTGCAACATTCAAATTAAGTGGCAAAGGAAGGTACCCAATTAAGGTTGGGTCCATAATGGTTAGCTATTTTCTTTTTCTTTGGAACCCAAATGCAATCTCCATTTGACACATAGAATCTTCTAGCATAGCACCTATGAGATGTGTGACCTTTCTTCATGCAGTAGTTACAAGTCACAAATTTTGATGCTCTTTCAAAATGAGTCATTTGTTTATGCTTTGTTTTTGAAAAGCCTCTTTGATTCTTCTATTTTGGTGGTACAAACTTGGTTTTTTCAAAAGGTTTTGCTTGATGTTTGTAACCCAAACTAGAAGTATCTCCAGCATATTTTTGTACACTTAACATTTGATCTAGATTGCATTTTCCTCTATAGAGTCTTTTCAACAAATCTACTAAGTAAGAATTTTCTGAAAGCAATAATATGTATTTTTCACCTTGACTCTTTTTTAAATCATCAAACTCTTTTTGTAAAGCATTACATTTGTCTACATTTGATGAAGAAGAGGCACACATACATCCATTAGCTTTGTAGCTTGAAACAAGTTTTTCATTTTCTTCTTTCAAGTTACAAAGTTCGGTTTGCATTTTTGCAGGTTTGGTGACATGCCATCTAAGATTACCTTTTAGCCTATTGTTGGATTTTGCAAGCTTTTGAGCCTCTTCATGCATATCATGGAAAGCATCAACAATTTGATCAAATTCAGGATTTACCACTATTTCAGCACTTGAGAATTCTTCATCTTCACTTATTGTATAAGTGAGGCATACATTAGCTTCTCCATTCTCACTTGATGATTCAGAAGTTGTTGAGTCATTGTCTTCCCATGCTACGTAGGCTTTCTTTGGTTTTCCTTTTTTCTTTGCCTTCTTTTCACCTAATTTTTTCTTCAAGAAAATAGGACATTCAGATTTAATGTGGCCTTGCTTACCACATTCGAAGCAGGTGAAGTTGGTGGTGGTGGTGTTGTCACTCTTTTTGTTGTTGTTGTTGTTAAACTTTGTGAACTTTCTGTTCTTGTACTTTCTCATGAACTTGCTGAATCTTTTGACTATTAGGTTCAAATTCTCATCACCATCTTCTTCACTTGAGTCTTCTCCTTTATCCACATTAGAGGATGCAACTTTCAAGGATATACTTTTGTGTTTCTTATCTGCATCTTCTGCATGTGTTAGTTGAGACATTTCTAATTCATGCTCAAGAAGCTTACCAAATAATGTAGTCATGGACATCTTGGATAGATATTTTGATTCCTTGATTGTTGTCACCTTTGGTTGCCATGGTCTTGTTAGACACTTCAAGATTTTGATGTTTAACTCTTCAGCATCAAATATCTTTCCAAGACCAAGAAGATGATTTACAATGTGAGTGAATCTTGTTTTGGAGCAGAGATATGTTTTCTGTAGTGTTCATCTTGAACATTTCATACTCATGAATCAAGGCATGCTTCCTTGATCTTCTAACTTCATCTGTCCCTTCATGAGTGACTTCCAACATCTCCCACATCTCCTTTGCACTTTTATACCTAACAATTCTAAAGAATTCATCAGAAGAAAGTGCAGAAGTCATCATGTTCTTAGCTTTAAAATCATATTGAACAACTCTCTTTTCTGCATCTGTTATCTCATCCCATTCTTTGGGAATCATATCATTACTAATAGTTTTGATAGGAGCCAAATGACCTTTTGATATTGCATTCCATGCACCAGGGTCATTTGATTAGATGGATATCTGTATTATGTTTTTCCAAAAACTGAAATGCTCTCCTTCAAACATCGAAGGACGTTGAGGGAGACACCCTCTTTGAAGGTAATTTGTGTGGTATTCATTTCCTTTTTTAAAAAAGATAGTGATCTTGAATAACACTCAAGAACCTGCTCTGATACCAATTGAAAACAATATGAACACACAATAACCAAGAGGGGGGGTGAATTTGATGTAATGTCTACAACCATTAGACATTAAGTTTCCCAAATCTACCTTGCAATGAAACCCAATCTTCAAGCAAACCTCAAGAACTCTAAATTCTACATTTTCCCAAGAATTTGGGTTGTTTTTAAGCTTGTTAATTTAGCAATGGAAGATGGAAGAGAGATTAAGAATGACAATGGATGGCACCATGGAAAAGCTTTCCAATAAGCCTAAGAAGAATCATCACAATAGCATTGAGAAGCCATTGATAAGACTCAAGAAGTTCTTACACAAGAACAAGAGAGAAACTCTTACAACAATTTTTAGAATTGTATTAATAAACCAAAGTTAGTTACATTCAGTTTTGGCACCTTATATAAGCCATAAAATTACAAGCTAAATGTCACTAAATGTAAGGAAAATGAAAATTGAAATGAAGCCCAAATGAAGCTTGAAGTGCAAGCTTCCCTAAAGTGACTCTTGGCTGCTCAACATGCGTAATGCAGTTTCAACACTGAAGTAATCGATTAATTTGCACTTGAAATTGGTTAAAATAGAGGTATTTACAAATTTCAGACACATGCAATCAGTTACAGCTATCTTATAATCAATTAAAATAGACACACACTATTTTACAAAGTTCCTTGGAAACCGATTACAAACAGCTGGTAATCGATTACCACAAACTGTTTTGTGTCTTTTCCAAGCTGGTGTGCCTCTTCATGCTTGTCCAAGTTGGCTTGGATTGAAGTGCTTGAGTCCTAGCTCTTGTCATTGCTCCTTTAAAACCTCACCAAAGGAAGTGTTTCAAGCTCTCATTCTAGACCTTTAGCTTGCCATGGATCTCCATCATCCCCTCCTTCATGAAAAGAACTTGTCCTCAAGTTTGCTTCCTCACTTGTACCTACATCATACAAAGAAAGACCACAAACGTTGAAACTATTACTCACACCATATTCACTAGGCAATTCAAGTTTGTAAGCATTGTTGTTGATCCTCTCCAAAATCTTGAAAGGTCCATCTCCTCTAGGTTGGAGCTTGGATTTCCTTTCATGAGGAAATCTATCCTTCCTCAAATGAAGCCACACCAAATCTCCCTCATTAAAGATCACTTGCTTTTTGTGCTTATTGGCTTACTTTGCATATTGTTCCATTTTCCTCTCCACATGTGCTTTCACTTGTTCATGCATTTTCCTAACATAAGAAGCTTTAGACAAAACATCATAATTAATCATAGAAGAAGTGTTAGGTAAAGGCAACAAAGCAAGAGGAGTTAAATGTAAAGCCATAAACAATTTCAAAAGAAGGAAATAGTCTTTTGAACTACTCTATTATAAGCAAACTCAATGTGAGGTTGACACTCCTTCCAAGTTCTCAAATTATCCTTAATGTAGCATCTAAGGAGTTGACCCAAGGTCCTATTCACCACCTCGGTTTGACCATCCGTTTGTGGGTGACAAGTTGATGAAAACAAGAGTTTTGTACCAAGCTTACCCCACAATGTTTTCTAAAAATGACTAAGGAACTTTATAACTCTATCACTCACAATGCTTCTTGGTAAACAATGTAGTCTCACCACTTCTTTGAAGAAAAGATTAGCTACTTCGCAAGTATCATCACTCTTGTGACAAGGAATGAAGTGTGCCATCTTTGAGAACCTATCAATAACAACAAAAATAGAATCCTTTCCCCTCTTGGATCTTGGAAGACCAAACACAAAATCCATAGAAATATCAACCCAAAGGGAGTTAGGAATAGGAAAAGGTGTATACAAACCATGAGGCATTAATCTAGATTTAGCATTATGACAAACAATGCATTGAGAAACAAGCTTATGCACATCATGCCTCATTTTTGGCCAAAAGAAATGTTCATGTAAAATAGCCAAAGTTTTATCCACACCAAAAGTGCCCCATTAAATTATTCTCATGTGCTTCCCTAATGAAAAGTTCTCTCAAAGAGCTTTTAGGAACACATAGCTTCTTTTCCTTGAACAAGAAACCATCATGTCTAAAATATCCTTGACGAGCCCATTTTTCACACAATACAAAAATACTAGAGAAGTCATGATAACTTGCATACAATTCCTTTATGTGATTAAAACCAAGCAATTTAGTTTCAAGCATAGAAATCAAACAATGCCTCCTTGATAAGGCATCCGCCACCACATTCAACTTTCCTTGCTTGTGTTTAATGACACAAGGAAATTGCTCAATGAACTCAACCCACTTAGCATGTCTCTTGTTGAGTTTTCCTTGACATTTCAAATATTTAAGAGATTCATGATCACTATGTATCACAAATTCCTTAGGTAAAAGATAATGTTGCCAAGTTTCCAAACTCTAACAAGTGCATACAATTCTTTATCATAAGTGGAATAGTTCAAACATGCACCCTTCAATTTCTCACTAAAATAAGCAATAGGATGTTTATCTTGAATTAAAACCCCCAATGCCCACATTAGATGCATCACATTCCAATTCAAAGGAACCATTAAAATTAGGTAATGCAAGACTATGTGCATGAGGTAACTTATCCTTCAATGTTTGAAAAGCAATTTCATGTTCTTGCTTCCAAGAAAAGCTCATGATTTTCTTCATCAATTCATTCAAAGGAGAAGCAATGGTACTAAAGTCCTTCACAAATCTCCTATATAAACTAGCTAAACCATGAAAGCTTCTCACATCCTTCACACCTTTTGGAGTGGGCCACTCTATGATGGCTTTCACTTTCTCTTGATCCACATGGACTCCTTGAGCACCTACTACAAAACCTAGAAACACTACTTGTGAAGTGCAAAAAGAACATTTATCAATTGCTCCATACAATGTTTCCTTCCTTAGCACCTCCAAGGCACTTTCAAATGATCATTTAAATTGGCACTATAATCAAGAATGTCATCAAAGTGCACTACGACAAATTTACCTATAAAGTGTCTAAGAACATGATTGATAAGTCTCATAAAGATCCTAGGTGCATTAGTCAAACCAAAAGGCATAACTAACCAACCATTCATAAAGTCCAAATTTTATTTTGAAAGCCGTTTTCCATTCATCCCCTTCCCTCATCCTTATTTGATGATACCCACTCTTAAGATCAATTTTAGAGAAAATAGTAGCACCATGCCACTCATCTAAAAGATCATTAAGTCTAGGGATGGGAAGTCTATACCTTATGGTGATGTTGTTGATTGTCCTACAATCCATGCACATTCTCCAAGTTCCCTCCTTAGGCACAAGAATAATAGGCATAGCACAAGGCCTCGTGCTCTCATGGATCTACCCTTTGTCAAGTAGCCTTTTTACTTGTGTTTGGATCTCCTTTGCTTCCATGGGAGAAGTCTTATATGCTAGCCTATTTGGAAGTGAACATCTGGGAATCAAGTCAATTTGGTGCTCTATGCCTCTCAAAGGAGGCAAGCCATTAGGCACTTCTATTGGAAAAACATCATGATATTCCTCCAAAAGAGATTGCATAGCTTTTGGCAATTTTTCACCTTCTTTTTCAACATGTAAAAAAAGAGTTAGGAAGCATAAAATAAAGAGGTTGTTGTGCCAATAACACTCTCTTGATTTTCTTTTCACTCAAGAACAAACTCTCTTTAATCTCATGAATTTTTTTGTTCTCATTTTCTTTCTCTTTTCTTTTCTTCTCACTAGTTTTTCTCATTGGTAGCTCACTTTTCTTCTCTTTATTATGTGTAGTATTTTTTTTCAACTCCTCTATTCTCTTTTCTTTCATCTTTATTTGATCCTCACACACTTGTCTAGGAGTCAAAGGTGTCAAAATAATTTTCTTGCCTAGGTGCTCAAACTCAAAAGTGTTCTTCATGCCATTGTGTATCACTTTTCTATCATATTGCCATGGCCTACCAAGAAGGATATGGCCAGCATCCATAGGTACAATATCACAAAGAACATTATCATTATAAGCATTAATAGAAAAAGGAATGAGCACTTGAGAATTTACCACCACTTCTCCACTTTCACTAAGCCATTGTAGCTTGTATGGCCTTGGATACTTTGTGGTTGGCAAGTGTAATTTCTCCACAAGTCTTGTGCTGGCAACATTGGTGCAACTCCCTCCATCAATGATAAGTGAGCACACTTTCTTTTCAATTGAACACCTAGTGTGAAAAATATTTTCTCTTTGAGTCTCTTCTTTTTCTAGGCAAAAATTGCTCAACATTCTCCTTATTTTTTATGATAAGATATAAATTTATGATAGAGTAATGGTTTATTCCCAATTATTTTGATTATATGCAAATAAATAAAAGGTTAAAAAGTTGTGTCTTATGTGATATCAAACCATGCTTTGTGATCTTGAGTCTGAACTATTAGATAGAAGTATGTTTAAGCCATGATCTGATACAACATTAAAGGATGACATTTAAGACTTCACTTATTTCTCTCTGTCTGAGATTTGTTTTGCAAAAATATTCTCCTAGGATCTGTCGAATGCTATGAAGAATAAATGAAGCTCAAGTTCTAAAAGTGCCAAACAAGAATCAAAAGACGCTATCTATTTTGACAAACTTGTTCTAACCAAAGGAAAATGGTTTTCTGCTAAAGTGTTCAACACGATAGCCAATCAAAGTGGTTTTACTGCATGAGGAAAGTGAAAACACTATGAGTAGCAAACAAACCAAGAGGGGGAGTGAATTTGTTGTTCTTGGCCAATTAAATTTTCTTTAACAATAAGAGTTGAAAGGGATCGTATCACAAAAAAAATAGAACACTTTTAATCAAATCAAACTCCAATCTTTATAGAATGCAATTACAGCAAGAAAGTTTTATGTTGATTATGAAAAATTATACCAACGAATGACAATTAATAACCAAAAGAAAAGATAAAGAAAGAAGTAATCAACACCAATATTTATATTGGTTCACTTCTCAATCTAGGGAAGCTACATCTAGTTTCCTAACCAACTAGTTAAAATCTAACTATTTGCAATCTGTTTCTTACAAGCTTATACAATCACTCTTAATCAAACCTAGATTAGGACCAAGGCATGTAACTCCCTTAGACCCTCTGTGATCAAGACTTAGATAAACACCCTTCTCTAATTTTCCCTCTAGAAAAACCTATTCTAGACAAACTTTAAGAAATCTATTGCACTAGTTACAAAACTAAAAATTTTTAAAAAGAATTACAACCAAAGTAGTAAGGAGAGAAACAACCTGATGATCCAAAATAGATGGATGTAGAGATGATTAAAATTCTTGAATCAAGGTTGAATGAAAATCTCAAAACATTCTAAAAAAAAACACTTTGCTTTAGAAAGAGTCCAAAAGGAAATCCTCACATGGTTTCATGAAGTTGGAGAATTTGTGGGTCAAACACTGAATAACTCACAATATCTTTTCTCTCTTCAAAAAGGGTTATAAAATTCGCTGTATTTCAATCAAACAAGTTGTGGCTATTTATAGAGAAAACAATTATAACTGTCAGTAATAGATTAAATCACTTAAATAATCAATTAAAGTGTTCTCGAGGCTTTCTGGAAAAGCTTTATGAACAATGTAATCAATTAAAACACAATGTAATCGATTATTATAGGAAGCTCTAATGAAAAATAACACTAAGTAATCGATTACGATATTGTTGTGATCGATTATCACAGGAAGTCCAATATGTGATTTTGAACTGTGTAATTGATTACCACATGCTCGTAATCGATGAAATAATTTCTCTGTTTTCAAGTAATAGATTACCACTTGCTGGTAATCGATTAAACCAGTGAGAAAATATTTTTCCCAAAACTTGAAACTTGGAACACTTAGCTTTTTATGCACTCATGAAAACCTTGTGTTTCAGAAAAGCTTTTTATGAATCTTTTGCTTTTGTGAAAACATGAATGCAAAAACATTAATGATAATTATGCAATGGATCATAGGAAGCATGAACCTAGACATACACAAATTACAAATGCCATTCAATTGAATTGGCATGTAAAAAGCCTAAACTTAATGTCTCAGCTTCATGGATCCTCTCTAGCTCCCCCTGAGTCTAACAGAAAGACATGTATTTAATGCAAGCATTAAATGCTCCAATGGTCATAAGCATCAAACACAAGTTTAAGTGAAGAAATCAATCAGGTGTGAGACAACAAACACTTAAAGATGAAGGCCTATAAATACCAGAAGTTTTGAACAAATGGACACATGAACCTATGCGCAAACATTCATATTCTTTCTATAAAAAGCTCTTTGCATATTTTCTGTATAATTCTAAAAAGCTCTCAAAACACGTTGAATATCTTGAGAGAAAAGACTAAGTGTTGAGATTGTATATCCATTTGTAAGATGATTAAGAGTTAGTCATTATGCAAACAAACAACAAATCTATTTGATTTGTATAAAGCCAATAGTGACTTGGTAGGACAGAGAATACTGGGTTGTAACAAGCTTGGTGTGGAACTTGAGTTGTAGAGCCAGAAGTGGAAGTGATTAATACTTGTAACTCCGAGAAAATTAGTGGAACTTGGTGGTTTGCCAAGAACTGGACGTAGTCTCAAAGTTTGAGACAAACCAATATAACTTTTTGTGTCTTATATGTTTTTTTTTTTTTTGCTTTAAATTGACCTAGGGTTCACATTTGATTTTATTTTGAAAACTTTCTTTGTTTTACAAAATATCTGTCTATCGTATGAATCTATATGAGAAATTACGTTGTTTGTTTTTACTAAAATTTTCATCAAAAGATAACATTGATTTTCAAGAAAAGGCTTTAAAAATTCTAAAATCACAATTCAACCTCAAATCTTGTGATACTTTCCTTTATAGTATGGTATTAAAGCTCATCCTCTAGAGGAAAAGGTCCTGATAGCAGATAACAACAATAAATAATTCATTATTGAGGGAGCATTTCTCATGAGGCCACCAAGATTCACCAAAGAAGACTATCCTTACTAGAAAGACAAATTGGAGATGAACATTAGGTCAACTCGATATAGACTCTGGTTGATCATCACTAAAGGAGACATATCTATTCGTAGACCAAAATCAACATGGACAAACATAAACCTTGCTATAATGGAGCTAAACACAAAAGATCGTTATACTCTAACATGTGCCCCATCCAGGAATGATTGTAACAAGATCTATAGATTATAAACAACCAAAGAGATATGGGATTTGTTGAGCATCAACTATGAAGGTACAAGAGATGTTCAACTAGGAATAGTTGCCACTCTTACGAGGCACTGATAAGTGCCATATCTTATTTATTTTTGGGATTAAAATGTTAGCACTTATCTTTTGATTTAGTTTTCTTGTAAACTTCCCTTAATTCTAGTTGTTTTATATATTGTACATTTATAAATATTTTTGTTTAAATATGGAAGATTCATCCATGCCTCTGTTATCAACTCGCCTGGGCGAGTTGTACTGGAATCACTTGATAAAAATCTCACATAGAGGTTAAAACTAGGAAGCAACAACAAGAAAGGAGAACAAGAAGTGAGAATAGCGCGAGGAAGAGAGAGAAGAGAGAAAAAGATCAAGCTAGAGCTGTAGAGATCGACATTGAAGTGATTGTGGATCGCATCCTTCATCATTTCATTTGTTGATCTTGTGCTCAATACCATGAGCTGCTAGTTTATCCGCAAGATTGGATGTA
The DNA here is from genome assembly GCA_007407185.1 of Glycine tomentella. Lineage (NCBI taxonomy): Eukaryota > Viridiplantae > Streptophyta > Magnoliopsida > Fabales > Fabaceae > Glycine > Glycine tomentella. The sequence goes on along the minus strand of PYAF01005223.1, from coordinate 265,052 downwards.
ATATTCTAATCCTGATGTATCTATTTTGATATTATATATATATATATATCATGAATCTTTTCTACTCATTATTAGTGATATCATTCTATTCTTAATGTTTTATTCTATTTGATCACTAGTTTCATGAACTGGGATTTTAAGTTTGGCTGGAAAATACTCTTAGAATTTGAACTAAATGAATTCACATTATATGTTACGTTTCTAAGAATATAGCATAACATTTTGATTGCGAATAGAACGAGATTATGATTGTAGTGATGGAATATTTATTTCATATGCGAGGAACCGATATTTGATAAATATTCTTAGGATTCTTGAATGCGAGGGATCGATTCGGGGTGATTTAACGTGTGCATCAAAGATGTTGGAAAATCATTCATATGTATTATTTTTATTCAGATACTAAAGATGTAAACAATGAAATCCAATCCTACGCTTCTCTTGAATTAATTAAACCCACTTTATTTTGTTTAGGTAATTTTACGTATTTATGACGTTTACGCTATTTACCGTTATTTTGTTAAACCCATGAAATTTTTGATTAAATCTGTTGTACATATCTATTGAACAGTTTAGTTTTATCTGGAGAAACAAAGTAACTCAAGTCCTTGTGGAGATGATCTCGTTTATAGAATTTGTAACCTGGGACAATATTGGTGCACTTGGCAAAAGTCTAACAAGTTTTTGGCACCGTTGTTGGGGACTTGAGTGTCTCACTTAGTTCTTCTGGATTCTATTTTTCAATTTTATAGGCCATTTTCCTTACTTTTGTTGTTTTCTTATTTTGGTTGTATAAATTCTCTCTTTTTATATTTTATTTCGCTAACCTTGGTGCTTATGATTTATTGTAGTTTGTTCTTTTTCCTTTATGTGAAGTAAAGTTCCTGCAGATAATTTGCTATTTGAACCGAAAATCGCAAGACTAAAAGGAAGAACATGTAGAAAAAGAAGGACTCTTAGTGACTATGCTTATCAACAAAGGCCAAAGCATTTCAATAGCATAGTCATTCCTCCTTTCACCAACAAGGTTGTGGAGTTGAAGCCAACATTGCTCAATTTGATTGCTTCACATCCTTTTGTTGGAATGGATCATGAAGATCCATACACACATTTATCTATCTTCATGGAGCTATGCAATAATATGGGAGCTTCTAATGAAGATGCTGAAGTTGTCTACCTCAGAGCTTTTCCTTTCCCCTTGACAAGTAAAGCGAAGACATGGCTCCAATCACATCTAAACAAAAGTCTCAACAACTGAAAAGAAGTGGAGGAAAAGTTCATCGTGAGATTCTTTCTTCCGTCCAGATTCATTAGTGCAAAATCATCTATTGCTACTTTTTCCTAAGGGTCTGATGAACCTCTCTGTGAGATATGTGAGAGATTCAAATTTTTACTGCGGAAATGCCCAAACCATGGTTTTGATGATGTTGCACAATTACATGTTTTCTACAGTGGTTTGAGACCTCAGACAAAGATGATTCTTGATGCCTCAGCTGGAGGTACTATGATGTCCAAGAGGCTTGAGAAAGCAATTGTAATCATTAACTCCATTGCAGCTAGTGATTATCACGATTCAAAGGAAAGGTATAATGGAGATGGATACTCATAATGCAATTTTAGCTCAAAATAAACTCTTGACTCAACAACTAGAGGCCTTAACAAACCAAATAGGCTAACTTCCACAACAATTTCAGCAAGGTGGATCACAAAAAGCGCACCAAGCTCATCAAGCTCAACAAGTTCTATGATGTGATTTCTGTAATGCTGACCATCAGAATGGCCATTGTTCAACACATGGTGATTTCCAACAGGAAAAATGAGGCCCATTATTTACAGAATCAAGGCAGACCTCAACAAAATTTTCAAGTAAATTATCAAGGTTACAAAGGTGGCCAAAGTTAAAATTAACCTTATAGTTGGAGGCAACAAAATAATAATGCATATTCTAGACCCGTTAGCCTTTCTTTTGCAGGTCCTTCTAACAATTCTTAGGCAAGTCCTTCAAATAGGAGGTCCACAAAAACAACAAGCTCATCCTGATAAAATGTCAAAAATGGAAGATACTTTAACTCAGTTTATACAGATGTCCATCACAAATCAGAAGAACATTGATGCTTCAATTTAAATCTTGAAGTTAAGGTTGGACAACTTGCAAAATAATTGTCTGAGAATGAAAGTGGATCTTTTCCAACCAACACACAGGTTAACCCAAAGGAACAATGCAAAGCAATTACAACAAGGAGGTGGATTATGGTTGGTTTGAAGGATAATGGTGAGAAAAAGAATAAAGAATGAGTTGTAGAAAAACTGATGAAAAAAAAAGGAGTTTAAAAAGAAAAGGAGAAAAATGGTAAAGTGGTGACTAATGAAAAAGTGGAAGAGAAAGTGGTAAGTGAAGAGGAGAAGTAGAAATAAAAGAAACAAGAAACTAACAAAGGCAAAGTTGTAGTAAACCATCCACTAGTTCAGCATCTTCCTTATCTGCATGCTCCGTCAAAGATAGATAAGGAAAGACAGTACAAGTGTTTCTTAGACATTTTCAAATGGTTGCAGATTAACATTCCTTTTTCTGAGGCATTGGAGCAAATGCCAGCATATGCTAAATTCATGAAGGATTTTCTTACAAAGAAGAGAAGAATAATGGATGATGAAACAGTGGAGTTGGAGACAGGTTGCAGTGCAATTATTCAAAAATCCATTCCAGAGAAATCAAGATATCTCGATAGTTTCACAATTCCTATGATTATTGTGAGATTATCAGTGGAAAAGGAACTTCTTGATTTAGGTGCAAGTATCAGCCTAATGCCCTTGTCCATGATCAAGCGAATAGGAGAAGTAGAAATCAGACCAAAAGGGATGGCTTTGCAATTATCTGACAGAACTATCAAGCATCCTTATGGCATTATTGAAGATGTATTGGTGAAAGTTGACAAATTTCTCTTTCCAGTCGACTTTTTTAGTGATGGATATGGATGAGGATAGTGAAGTTCCATTGATTCCTGGAAGACCTTTCATGAAGACTACTAGAGTTTTGATTGATGTTGATGATGGAAAACTCACTATTAGGGTGCAAGATGATGAAGTGCAATTTAATGTATTTGAAGGCATGAAGCACCCTAAAGATAAAAGGGTGTGTTTTAGAGTGGATGTCTTGGATGAAGTGATTTCTGAGTCTAGAAGGTTGATTCAAAGAAAAGATTGTTTAGATAAAACATTGACTGAAGCATTTGAGAGTTCAGATTGTCTCCAACAGCTAGATGCTTTTAAAGAAATTCCTTACCGCCAATCTCTCTAAGGAATTGATAGAAGAAAAGAAGAATGAAGAATAAAATGGAGCTAAAAGCATTACCTCCACATTTAAATATGTTTTTCTTGTAGGTGATTCACAAAAATCAATTATCATTAATTCAACATTGTTGTCCAATTACAGGAAGCCTAAGCCATAACAAGGGCCTCCAGCTTAAAACATGTTAAAGAAGCGCTCATGGGAGGAAACACAATATTTCTAAACTTTGTCTTAATTTGTGTTACCTGAATTATATGTCTTATGTTTCTAAAGTATATTTTTGAACTTTACTTTTACGTCTTTATTGGAAAATTATATTTTTGAATGTATATGTTTCAATTTGTATGTTGAGTTATAGTTTTAAATATGTCTATGTTTAGTGTGAAACTGTGTTTTAAATATTCTAGTGTTTGTGTCATGTTTTTACATGTTATCTAGTTTTGAATGTGTTTGTGATTTTATATGTTTCATATGTATAATTATACATTAAACCAGCATAGCCAGAATTCCAATCCTTATCCTTGGCCCACCTCAAAGCAGTTTAGGGCAGATGACCAAGGCATTACAGATGCCAAAGAAGGAGGAAGAGCAAATGAGGATGAAGACATGGCAGATCCTATTGGTTATTACATTGGAGGAGACTGAGCTCCTCAGCCATGATCGTCGAAAATTCGTGAACTTGTTTTTGTGTTTCTTTATTGCTTTGTAGTTTAAACTTCAATAATTTATTGCCTTATTTACTATTTTGGATTTTTTCTTGGTAGTACACATTAATGAATAATTTTGTTCTATTAGCGTAGTTGTAGAATATATATAACTCTTTTTGGGATTTAAACAGAAAATTTTTCTTAGACATAACATGATTTTGAAACTTGCTTTTGAATTGGATCAGAACACAACAAAGTGATTTTTGGAAACATTAAGAATGAAAAACAATGAATGGATTTCCTAAATATCAAATGAATTCAGATTTTTTGCATCGAATTCATAAAGAATAACTTTCAAAACAATGATTTGATTAGAACATGGAAACAAGCCTTAAGCCATAGTGACTGTGTGCAACCAGAAATTTTACATTGAGTGTCCTCATTGATATGTTCTAAAGTTTATTTTGCATGAATTTCTAATTGTCATAACATATGATGCATGAATATGATTTAGGCATTCTTTCTTTTTTTCGTTCTTTCTTTCTTTATGAGAAGATTTATACTTTAAAGACAACCTTAGCCAAATTTGTTAGAGGTTTTAAATGACTAGAAAAATTGTTAAGATACAAGTGGTATCTGAGCAGGTTCTTGAGTGTTATTAGAGATCCCTATCTTTCTTTAAAAGAAAATGAATACCACACAAATTACCTTCAAGGAGGGTTCTTCCCTCAATTGTCATCCAATGTTTGAAGGAGAGCATTTCAGTTTTTGGAAAAATAGAATGCAGATTTTCATTCAATCAAATGACCCTGGTGCATGGAATGGAATAGAAAAAGGTCCTTTGGTTCCCATCAAAACTGTTGGTAATGATATGATTCCCAAAGAATGGGATGAGATGACTGATGCGGAAAAGAGAGTTGTTCAATATGATTTTAAAGCTAAGAACATAATTACTTCTGCACTTTCTTATGATGAATTCTTTAGAACTATTAGGTGTAAAAGTGCAAAGGAGATGTGGGCGATGTTGGAAGTCACTCATGAAGGAACTGATGAAGTCAGAAGATCAAGGAAACAAGCCTTGAATCATGAGTATGAAATGTTCAAGATGAACACCACAGAAAACATATCTCAGCTCTAAACAAGATTCACTCACATTGTGAACCATCTTCTTGGTCTTGGAAAGACATTTGATATTGAAGAGTTAAACATCAAAATCTTGAAGTGTTTAATAAGACCATGGCAACCAAAAGTGGAACAATCAAGGAATCAAAAGATCTATCCAAGTTGTCCATGGCTGCATTATTTGGTAAGCTTCTTGAGTATGAATTAGAAATGTCTCAACTAACACATGTTGAAGATGCAGATAAAAAACACAAAAGCAAAGCCTTGAAAGCTGCATCCTTTACTGTGGAAAAGGAAAAAGACTCAAGTAGAGATGAAGATGATGAAAACTTGGATCTAATAGTCAAAAGATTCAGCAAGTTCCTAAAGAACAAAAAGAACAACAAGTTTTCAAAGTTTAACAAAAGAAGTGATAACAACAATAGCAACACAAACGTCACCTACTTTGAATGTGGTATGCCTGACCACATTAAATCTGAATGTTCTATATTCTTGAAAAAACAATTAGGTGAAAGAAGGCAAAGAAAGAAGGAAAGCAAAAGAAAGCCTGCATAGCATGGGAAAACAATGACTCAACAACTTCTGAATCATCAAGTGAGAATGAATAAGCTAATGCATGTCTCACTTCTACAATAAATGAAGATGATGAATTCTCAAGTGCTGAAATAGAGGTAAATCCTGAATTTGATCAAATGGTTGATGCTTTCCATGAGATGCATGAAGAAGCTCAAAAGATTGCACAATCCAACAATAGGTTGAAAGGTAATCTTAGATGGCATGTCACCAAACTCGCAGAAATGCAAACTGAACTTTGTAACTTGAAAAAAGAAAATGAAAAACTTGTTTCAAGCTACAAAGCTAATGGATGTGTGTGTACCTCCTCTTCATCAAATATAGATAAATGTAAAGTTTTACAAAAAGAGTTTGATGACTACAAAAAGAGTCAAGGTGCAAAATACATGTTATTGCTTTCTGATAATTCTTACTTAGTGGATCTATTGAAAAGACTCTATAGAGGAAAATACAGTCTAGATCAAATGCTAAGTGTTCAAAATTATGCTGGAGATACTTCTGGTTTGGGATACAAACATCAAGCAAAACCTTTTGGAAAAAGCAAGTTTGTACCACCAAAATAGAAGAATCCAAGAGTTGTTTCAAAAACAAAGTGTAATCAAAAGACTTATTTTGAAAGAGCATCAAAAGTTGTTATTTGTAAATATTGCATGAAGAAAGGTCACACATCTCTTAGATGCTATGCTAGGAAATTTTATGTGCCTAATAGAGAGTGCATTTGGGTTCCAAAGAGAAAGAAAATAGCTAACCCCTATGGACCCAACTTCAATTGGGTACCTTCCTTCACTTAATTTGAATTTTGCAGGTGTGCCTAAAAGTAAAATCATCACTATGGTATCTTGACAGCGGGTGCTCTAGATACATGACAGGTGACGTGTCCATGCTTACAAATTTAACTCTAAAAGATGGTAGATTTGTCACTTATGGCGACAACAACAAAGGAAAAATAGTTGGAGAAGAAAATATAGGAGACAGCTTTAAAACCAAGTTTAAAAATGTTCTTTGTGTGGAATGTTTAAAGCGTAATATCCTAAGTATAAGCCAACTACATAATAAAGGATTAAAAGTTTCATTCAATGATAATTGTTGTATGATCTATGATGGTCAAACTGGTGAGTTTATTCATGTAAGTAAAAGAAAAGGTAATATCTACTTACTCTCTATATAGCATGCATTCTTTCACAACATAAATTGCCTAGCGAGTAAAATTGATGAATCATGGCTATGGCATAGAAGAGCTAGTCACATTAACATGCATCACATGAACAAGCTTATTAGAAAAGACTTAGTTATTGGCTTACCTAAACTAAAGTTTCAAAAGGACAAACTATGTGATGCTTGTGAAAAGGGGAAACAAACCAAGATTTCTTTTCAAAATAAAAATGTAGTTTCTACCTCAAGGCCCCTTAAATTGCTTCATATGGATTTGTTTGGTCCTTCTTAAACTATGAGCTTAAGAGGTAATTTCTATGGGCTTGTTATTGTTGATGACTACTCAAGATTCACATGGACTTTGTTTTTAAGATCCAAGAGTGATGCCTTCATTGCTTTCAGAAAATTAGCCAAACTTGTCCAAAATGAAAAGGGAAGCAAAATTATCTCAATAAGAAGTGATCATGGTGGTGAATTCCAAAATGAGCATTTTGAAAATTCTGTGAAGAAAATGGAATCAACCATAATTTTTCAGCTCCAAGAACACCTCAGTAAAATGGTGTTGTAAGAGGAAAAATAGATCTCTTGAAGAAGGTGCTAGAACTCCTCTTAATGAGACAAATTTGCTTAAACATTTTTGGGTTGATGTTGTAAGTATAGTTTGCTACACTTTGAATAGATTGCTAATAAGGCCTAATTTAAAGAAAACTCCTTATGAGCTATGTAACACCCCTTACATGCATCGGGTAATTACCACGCATAAACAGTTATTATCAGACATAATACATCAGAGCTTAGCAGTTTGGAAGCAATATAACAAAAGGCATCATCAAATGCCGTAAACATACATGCGTTTACATTATAATATGGTGTTTATACGTAAGTTTCTGTACAAGTACAAAATTGTACATAAAATACCCCTCAGGGTACATCAAAACCCAAACCAAAGGCTAATACAAAATATCTGAACCATATGCTCATGTCATCTAGCCTAAGGTGTATGAACAGTGCTATCCCTGCATAGGCTTCTTGCCTTGGGATCTGTCCGCTCCTCCTGAGGATTCACCTGCAAAACATAAGCCCCACACAAGGGGTGAGATATAAAATCTCAGTAAACTCAGGGCCCTTGAAGGTATT
>PYAF01005223.1:242552-257035 GCA_007407185.1 Glycine tomentella | reverse complement strand
CGCTCATGCTAATACAAGCATAACTCAGAGCCAAAATCAAACTTCATCAATAATGATTTCTGAAGGCTCTAACATCATCACAACAACCCCTTGAACATAATCTTCTACAGAACCCAGAGCTAACTCTAGCCCTATCACAAAAGGGTTACTATTCATGCGAATCCCCAATTTCACAAATTAATCGGTAAAACTTAACTTTGTTACCTCAAGACAGTCGTGGAGGGCTAGAGGATCACTTCTCTAGGCTTCAACGTCCGTGAATCACTTCCTTCCCCTTCAAAATCCAAGATTTTGTAAAAATCACTGTAGCACAGTAGGAGGAATGACGGTTTCGGAAAAATTTCCCGCAGCCTCGCATATATATAGACTGCTACAGTAACTGCTACAGTAATATGCTACAGTAATTGCTAACGACACCCAGCAATTACGAACTACACCCATGCCTCCAGCAACGACCAAACTGCCCTTTCGTAAATCCGTTTAATTACGTAAATATTTCCCAAAATACCTTACTTAAATTTAGTGATATTACAAGCTATACAAAGGTATAAAACCAAACATATCTCACTTAAGAGCATTTGGCTAAAGTGTTTTGTGTTAAACAATGGTAAAGAATCTCTTGGTAAATTTGATGCTAAAGCTGATGAAGCCATCTTCCTTGGATATTCATTACAAAGTAAAGAATATAGAATTTTTAACAAAAGAACTTTATGCATGGAAGAATCAGTTCATGTTACTTGTGATGAATCTAACTCCTCTAAAGTGGAAAATAAGTGTGAAAATGATGCAGGTCCTCTAGAAGAGTTTATACAACTTAATGGATTAAATGACAAGGAAAAGGAAGAACCAATTGTAGAATGAGTTTGAAATGTCTATGATGGGAGAATTAACATTCTTTCTTGGACTTCAAGTGAAGCAAATGAAAAATGGAACATTTCTCAGCCAATCAAAATACTGCCTTGAAGTGATCAAGAAATTTGACATGGATAAAAGCAAAGATACTGCTACTCCAATAGATACCTCAACCTATCTTGATTCAAATGAAAAGGGAAAGAAGGTTGATAAGTCAAAATATAGAGGAATGATAGGATCTCTACTATACTTGATAGCAAGTAGACCATATATAATGTTGAGTGTGTTTTTGTGTGCTAGATATCAAGCTAATCCTAAGGAGTCACATCTCATTGCTGTCAAGAGAATCATTAAATACCTCAAATCAACCACAAAAGTTGGTCTTTGGTATCCAAAAGGTGCATCATTAAACTTAATTGACTATTCAAATTCTGATTTTGCAGGATGCAAACTTGATAGAAAAAGCACCAGTGGAACATGCCACTTGTTGGGAAGCTCATTAATTTCATGGCATTGCAACAAGCAATCATGTGTTGCTCTCTCAACAGCAGAAGCAGAATACATAGCAGCTGGAAGTTGTTGTGCACAAAGTTTGTGGCTTAAACAAAAAATCAAAGATTTTGGTGTGGAGTTGAAAGAAATTCCCCTACTGAGTGACAACACAAGTGAAATAAACCTATCAAAGAATCCATTCATGCACATGACAAAACACATCAGACATCACTTCCTTAGAGATCATATTCAAAAGGGTAATCCCAAAATTGATTATATTGATACAAACAATCAATTGACTAATATTTTTACCAAACCATTATCTAGAGATAGATTCTATGATCTTAGGAACATGCTAGGAATTATTGATGAATCAAATATATGATAGCATGCCTTTGATTTGTTTGACTACATGATATGCAATCTAGTTTGACCATGCATCACAAATGAATGAAATTCGAATTCTGCTGATGAAACACTATTTATTCTACATAATTCTCTGTAGTAATCGATTACTACACTATTAATTGATTATTTGTGGTTTAAAAGGTTTTTCATGACAAAAGTTCACTGTAGTAATCGATTACCAGTCACTTAAAGTTTTTTTTAAAATAAAATTCCACTAGAGTAATCGATTACACCGCGGATTAATCGATTACAGTGTATTTTTAGTGTTTTTCAAAATAAACACTTACCTAGAGTAATCAATTACATAAGGAAATTAATCGATTACCTGTTGTATGTATGTCATCTTGAAACAAAAAACATCTAGCGTAATCGATTACGTTATCGAATTAATCTATTACCTTTTGCCGAAAGTTTATTTTTTAAAACAATTTTTCACTAGAGTAATCGATTATCATGCTTAAGTAATTGATTATCTATGGCGTTTCTGCAAAAATTGCATAATTTTCAAAGTCCTGACTGACATATCTTATCTTAAATTCAAATTCAAATTTGTGTCAGCTACATTTAAGCCCTTTGAAAGACTAAATTAGCTGTTACAGGAATTTAAAATTCATATTTGATCACGAAAACTCTATAAATACAGCTTTCTAAGGTGTATTAATTCACATTTGAAATTCTATCTCTCTTAAGCTACCCAGAATCTCTATTTTGTATCCTGTTTTCTTCTCTTTGTTACTGATCCATCCTCTGGTTCTTTCTCATCTTCAAACCCAAACACTATGTCTACCTCAAAAAGAACCAAAACCAGTAAAAGAAAGGTTGGAGAATCTTCCAATCTAGCTGAGAGCAGATTGAATTCGTGGGTCCCTAATCAAACTGATAAGATGAACTACACTCAGTTCAATGCCACCAAACTAGTCATGCCTCCCTAGTACCTTGAGCTTAACTGGTTCATTAATGAGGGATTTCAATTCCCTGCTCTGTTGGAGGCTCAAGGATTGAAAAAATTCCTCGAATTCACGGGTACCTTTTACCCAGAACTAGTGAAGGTGTTTTACACCTGTGCTAAAGCCAACATGGATGGGGTGCTTCTTTTCCAAGTGAATGGAGTTCCTATTGTGATTGGTGAAGGAGTATGGTTGGCTGTGGCTGGTATCTCCTCTAAAGGAGTGAGGAGGTTTGATGAAGAAATTGGGGGCTACAATAAAATTGAGACATATAGAGGTATATTGTTGAATTCCCAAATGAGGCTAAAAACAAGACTTTGTGTTAAGAATATGACTGGGGAAGATAGGTTGATGCATTACATTATAACCTACATCCTTACCCCCAGGTCTACAAACCATGCCCAAATCTCTGATGATGATTTACAATTGATATATGATGGCATGAAGACCTCAACTCGGATTAACTGGGTTCTTGTTTTTATTGAAACTATGCTGAAAGCTTCTAGATTAATCATCTATCATTTTCCATATGTTGTGTTAATTTCTAGGTTCATAGATTACTTTAAGATTGATGTCTCAAATGAGATCATAGACAAGACCACAAAGATCACCAATCTCATCAAAGAGAAGCATCTCAACAAGCTTGGATTAATCAAGACACCAAATGGGTGGCCTATGGCTGGAGAACAAGCTCCACGAGAGGGAGCTGATGAAGGTGAAGAAGAAGAAGAAGTTGCTCCTGCTCAACAGCAATACACTCCATTTGAATCTTTGATGATTCAGAAGATGGATGTTGTGCTTGCTCTGCAGCATGAGCATAGGGCTGAAACACAGTCTTCTTTGGAAGAAATTACTTCTAGGCTAGAGAATATAGAGACTAGGGTGGCACTCAAAGATTCTGACCTTTTATAGTTTAGCTTGTTTAGCTTGTTTAGTTTGTTTGCTTATGGTGTTTCTGCTTTCTTCATTTAGTTACTATGTTTCTTTTGTATTGCCCTCTTGGTTAATGAATAACTTTGTTCTGTTCTTGCTTATCTTATGATCATCAATATTAATTTTTTTTTTGTCTTTGATAAGTCAAAAGGGGGAGAAAAGTGCTTAAAGAACATGAACATATTGAATAAGGTCTTAAAGCGTTGTACTTAAACTAAGCTATAAAGGGATATACATGCGGTCTTTATCTTAACCAATGTAAAATTATATAAGATATGGGGAGAATATAAATGTAAAATGTTTATGCAAAGCATGCTTAATACTTATCTTGGCAAAGAAGCTTATTTCATTTTCAGATATCAAGTATAAGCTCCTGGAAATCAACTCCTTTAAAAGAACTTCAAGGTTCAACATGTTCAATTGATGTTTGGCATGATCAAAGCCAAAAAGGGGGAGATTGTTAGATACAGGGGGAGCATGAAGGTGGATCAAGATACATGCTAAAGATGAATGAGTGTTTTAGCTTTGTACATGTCATTCAATTGAAGGCATTTGTAATTGCTTGATGTAGGAGAGAATCATCCTATGATCCTTGCATTACATAAACATTCATTTACTTGCATTCATGATTTTACAAAAGCACATGGTTTGTGAAAAAGGTTTAAGATTTCATGATTACATCAAAGTCAAGATTTCATGATTTAAGTTTTTGGAAAAACCTTTTTGAATTGTGTTAATCGATTACCACATATTGGTAATCTATTACTTAAGTAAGAACATTTTAATCGATTACAGCCACTAAGTAATCAATTACTTAGCATAAAACACAGAACATGATTTGACTATGATAATCGATTATCATTTATATGTAATCGATTACTTAGTTCATCAGTAAAATTACAGAACATGACTTGACTGTGATAACCAATTACCTCTTATATGTAATCGATTACTTAGTTCATTTATGAAAAGAAGTATCCCTGTAGTAATCGATTACATGTCGAAATAATCGATTATTTTGTTCACATATCCTTTCCAGAAAATTGAAGAACATTTTAATCGATTAAGTTTGTTTTTAATCTATTACAAATAAAAATTTAATCAATTACTTGGGTGATTTAATCGATTACATTCAGTTACAGAAGTTTGTTATAAATAGCTAGTGAGTTTTTCTAAAACTCACAACATAAATACTCTATGAAATTTTCAAAGTTTTCATAAGCCTTCTGAAAGTGAGAAAGGATATTCTGAGTTCTAAAGTTCTTGTTCCACATATTCAAATCTTCATATTGTATTGAAAGATTTCTTGGGCAAGATTCAAAAGAAGCTTTTGGAGAGGAAGTTTTGAAACTTGTTTTTCATTTCAACTCTGATTGTTAAATCATATTCATTAGATCATCATGTTGTCTCTCTCCATTAACTTTGGTTGTAAATTCAATTTTAGAATTTTGGTTGTTTGTAACTATTACAAGGGTTCTTGAGGCTTTTTCTAGAGTGAGTTTCTCTAGAGGGAAGGACTATAGAAGGGTTCTCTATGTCTTGATCACTAGGAGTCTAATAGGGTTTTAGATTTTTGTTCTTTATCTAGGTTTGATAAAGGGTGATTGTTGTAAAGCTTGTAAGAACTGACATTTTTGAATAGTGGAACTCTAATCTAGTTTTGATTAGAAGAAACTGGATGTAGCTTCTCTTGTTGAGAGGTGAACCAGTATAAGTTCTTGTGTTGATTACTTTCTTTTAATCTCTTCAAGTTATCTTAATTTGTGGTTCTTGGTGAATTCTTTATTACTCAACAAGTAGTGTTTTTGTAATTGTTTTCTTGGACTAAGTAATTTGATTGATTGAAACATTCTTGGTTTATTTGTGATAAAGATCTTGTAACTCTGATTTTCTAAAAATTTGAAAAGGCCAAGTTTAAACCAATTCACCCCCTCTTGGTTATTGTGTGTATTCTCATTATTTTCAGTCTAGAGGTGGAGAAAAGTTTTATATTCTCCGCGAAAGAATTGCAGAAGAGGCTTTTTTGAGTTTCAAAGTGTTTGGGTGAAAGAGATATTAGGTTAGGTTTGCACAAAAAGTGAAATGATTTGATTAAGGTGGAGGGTTGTTTTCAGTTATTGTTCTCAAATAATGTGAAGAGGTTAGTCCTTTGAATTGCTAAGGTTGAATGACACTTAAAGCACTTTGGTAGGTTAAAGTTGTTTGGTTACTTGCTGATGGAGGTCCATTCCAAGCCAAAGGTCTAGAAGGAGAGCTTGAAGCACTTCCTTTGGTGAGCTTTAAAGGACCCATGACAAGAGCTAGAACTCAAGCCCTTCAAGACCACATCAAGAATAACTTGGACAAGCATGAGGAAGCACACCAATCCAAGGAGAACAATGGTTGGATTCTAATGTCTCAAGTCCATTTTAATTCAATAAATTCCAGTGCTTGTTAGAAGCTTAAGTTGAGACAAATAAAAAGGCCTTTTAGTGAAATTGTGTAAAAAGGTGTAGGAGCACTTCTGTGTAATCTGTGTAACAACTTAGTAAACTTGTTGGCTGCACTTAGAAGCTAAAAATACTGCACCAATTTTGAATTTGGGACAGCCAAGAGTCACTTAAAGAAGCTTGCACTATAAGCTTTATTTAGCTTGCATTTAGGCTCCTTTTGTTGCACTTCAAGCTTCATTTGAATTGTAATTTCATATGCATTTGATGTGTAATTTCGTGGGCTATATATGGCTGCCCAAAGTTGGTTGTAACTAACTTTGATTCATTAATACAAATCTGAAATTTGTGTGAGAGTATCTCTCTTGTTCTTGTACAAGAACTTCTTGAGTCTTATCAATGGCTTCTCAATGCTATGGTGGTGATTCTTCCTAAACTTATTGGAAAGCTTCTCCATGGTGTCTTCCATTTTCATCCCTAACCTCTCTTTCATCTTTCATTACTACCATTAATGAAAGCTTCCAGCCATACATTTTCATGAAAGCTTGGACAGCTTGTGTGTTCTTGAAAGTTGCTTGAAGATTGGGTTTCATTGAAAGGTAGATTTGGGAAATTCATGTCTAATGTGATTAGACATACATCACTTTCCATAAATGACTCAACATAGAGCATTATTTGTGACTTTGCCAAAAATAACCTCATTTCACAAAGTTATATTTAAGGAAGCAAATATGTGACATAAAGCAATGCATTTGTCTAAACATTGGACCCGACATACTTAATGAAGAGCACATACTATAGCTAAGTTCCTTTGGACAATATTCATTGGACTCTTAACTATAACATACAGATATATGCATGAAGCATGACATAACCTTAAGTTAAAGAGTGTACCTTTCTGATGTGAGAATTTAAGAATGAACACTTTATGAAGTATGAACTGAGGTATGTTGGATTGTGTTCTTTCCATAATTCATACTGAGTCCTTTTAATACTTGAAAAGACTCATCCTAGTGGAATAAGAACATTGTCCATTTTTATTTTTGAGTGATTGTCTAGTGTTATCAACTCGTAGATTTTACCATCTTAAGAGACAATTCTTGTTGGGCTAGCCAAATCAAAGATAGATGTCTTAAATGTTTTAGAGATGGAGACTATAATTTTTAAAAGGATTTTGTTTATTTATTCCATCTTTGACATATCTGTCAAAGAAAATCAACCTTATGCGGCATATTTGAAGACCTCTTTAAGGTTACAATTATGAGATAAACCTCAGATTATATGTTCACGATTTTGCGCCATAGCCAGTAATTTCCTTTGATTGATAGATATTATAATAGTTTTGATTTTTTAGCTCTCCAAGATTAATTTTTTAAGGTTTCCTTTTGTCTCTCAGTGGTAAGGAATATGAGGTACCATGGATCAAATACAATACATTCATTTTTGTTAAAGAAAATATAATTTCAATTTTTAAACAATTGATTTGTGCTTAGTAGATCGTGTTTTGAATCTTTAATGATCAGGGTGAAAAAAATCAATGGTTATATCATACTTGTCTTACCCACTCCATATGTCACTCCTTACTAATTCCCTCTGGAATTTTATGTTCCACCATGCATGAGAGTCGGGCATTGGAACATAGACCTTAAACTTCTCATGTGATGTCAACAACCATTGTCTAGGAACCATGATTGGAGTTTCTTTCCTATTAACAAGCATATCTACAACAGGAATAATCTTTTCGTTAGGTACCCAAAAATTTTTGGGTCCTCTTTTGTTAGTGTTGTAGGCATTGGATGTGTCTCTATTTTGCATGTCCTTGCACTTGGACGTCTTGTGTCCAACTTTTCCACATAAATAACAAACAGTTATGGACTGATCATGAATAAACTTTTTACCCTTGTAGCTATAGCCAGATTTGTCTACATGACTTCTTTTATACGTTAACAACATGTCAAGGCATTCAATTTCACTAACAAATTTGGCTAAGTTATCATTTAGAGTATCAATTGCCTCATTAAGTTTTACAACATCCCGAGGTTGATCTCTTAAGGAAACATTCATCACAAGCTTGTCATTTTAGATTTTTACAGAGTTTTTATGGGTTTCATATTCTACCCAAAGATCATGTTTATTGTTTTCCAAGTCCTCATAATTTTTTTTATAGATATGCATTGGTTCTAAAAATATCATATCTCACATCATTTAGATTATCAAGAAGCTCAGTGATTTCTTTCAAATCATTTCGTAAAGCTTTAATTTTCTTTTCTAAATCAAGAATGTTTTGCAATAAAGCATCATTTTTTTTTCATAGTTCCATACTCTCAATATGAAGCTTATCTTCCTCCATTGACAGAGTTTCATAAGCTCCACTCATTTGAGTAGTTTCTTCCAAAGAATTGTCACCTTCAACTTCACATATCTTTTCAAGTTCATAATGGCTTTAAGAAAATTTTGAAATCTTTTCTTAAAGACTTGTTAGATTTTGAAAGAATGGGAGAGTTTGAAAGAAGTTCATGATAACCATGTTTTAAAGACTCAAGGTTGTCAAAATATACCTCTTTGTCTTGTTTTGATTCTCACTTTTCTGATGTTATGTTAGCTATTAGACACAAATTTGATTTCTCATTATCCTCTTCATCTGACTTGGAGTCATCCAAGTCTTGTTAGGTGCTCATCAATCCCTTTTTGCTCTTTGACTTGAAGTGTTTAGGCTTTTGCACTCGTAATAGATGACTGGAAGTGTTTAGGCTTTTTGCACTGATTATCCTTCTTTCCTTGAAGAATATTTTGGATGATTTCTTCCATCTGGATTCATTGTTGTTTCTCTACATCTTTCTGATCTTTCTTGAAGTGAATGACAACTCATCTTCATTAGCTTCTTCATCTTCATATTCATTATCAGAGGAATTATCCATACTAAGTGCTTTTGATGATGCTTTGGGCAATGATTTGGACGATGAAGGTTTCTTGGCCTTATGGACGCTCAGTGCAAGTGATTTCCCTTTGTTTCCTTCATTTTCTTGTTGGAGTTCAAGTTTTTGAACTTTGAGAATATCAATAAGTTCTTCAATAGACAAGTTGTCTAGGTTTTTTGATGCTTTCAACGTAGTCCCCTGTGGTCTCCACTGTCTAGGCTAGCTTTTTAAGATTTTGTCAATATGATATCATAAGATTTACCAAGATCTCTGAATTCATTTAATATGGTCTAAAAGCATCCAAACATACTTTGTATGGCCATGCTTTCATCCATAGTAAACATATCTTACTTACAAGTGAGGAGACTAAGTTTGTTTCTTTTTACCTCAGTGGAACTCTCATGTGTTATAATAAGAGTGTCACATATTTTTTTGGCTCTTTTAAAGTTGTGGACATTTGTGTATTCTTCTTCAAAAAGGGCATACATTATGGAGCTTCTTACTTTGGAGTTCAATAAGAATCTCTATTTTTTCTCATCAATCCATCTTTCTCTTGGAAGCTCATTGAGGTTGTCATCACAGGGAATGTATTTTCCATTTTCCACTACATCCAACATGTCAATATGACAGGACTCAAAGACTGCAATCATTCTTTGTTTCTAATAGTCATATCTTACACCCTTGAAGAGTGGTAGCCCTTGATGTATGTCTAACCTCATTAGACATTGATTTTCCTAATCTACCTTGCAATCAAAATCAATCTTCAAGAACTCAAACTCTTACTCGAAAGATGAAGGACAAAATTAGACAAGGAATGAAGACGGATGATGCCAAGGAGAAGTTCTCCAATGAATATAGGAAGAATCGCCACTATAGCCTTAAGAAGCCATTGATAAGATCCAAGAAGTTCTTGCACAAGAACAAGAGAGAAACTCTCACAAGAAATTTCAGATTTCTATTAATTTGCCAAAAAGTTGTGTACATTATGTTGGAGCTAGCTTTATAAAGCCAAGGTCCTAAAGCTTGTCATGTAAGGTACCTAAGCTAAAAATGTAAGCTAAATGCAAGTGGAATGAAATGGCAAATGAAATGATGCTTGAGGTGCAAGCTATTCATATGATGACTCATGGCTGAGTCAGCCACGTGCAACTACAGCTTTTACAAGCTTACATAGGTGCTAAAAATTACATACAAGTGCACCTACACTCATTAAACAATTGCCACTAAAGGCCTATTTATTGCCACTACAATTGCCACAAAAAGGTGCTGGAATTAAATTCAACTTGAGAGTACAAAATCTAGCCCTTGTTCTTCTTGATTTGGTGTGCTTCCTCATGCTTGTCTAAAAGGTGCAAGTTAACTTTGATGTGCTCTTGAAAGGCTTGAGTTCTAGCTCTTGTCATGGGTCTTCTAAAGGTAACCAAAGGAAGCTCTTCAAGTTCTCCTTCTTGACCTTGAGCTTGTAATGGACCTCCATCATCCCCTCCTTCTTGAAAGGAACTTGACCTCAAGTTTTTTCCCTCATTTGTACCTACATCACACAAAGAAATATCACAAACATTGTTGTTGATCCTCTCTAAAATCTTAAAAGGTCCATCTCCTCTAGGTTGGAGCTTGGATTTCCTCTCTTGAGAAAATCTATCCTTCCTAAAATGAAGCCAAACCAAATCTCCTTCATTGAATACCACTTGCTTCTGGTACTTATTGGCTTGCTTGGCATTTTGTTCCATATTCCTCTCCACATGGGCATTCACCTTTTCATTTAATTTCCTAACATTAGAAGCTTTAGACAAACATCATGATTACTCATAGAAGAAGTGTTAGGTAATGGCAATAAATCAAGAGGAGTTAAAGGATTGAAGCCATAAACAATTTGAAAAGGAGAAAAGGAAGTGGTCTTGTGAACCACTCTATTATAAGCAAACTCAATGTAAGGTAGGTACTCCTCCCAAGTCCTCAAATTGCCTTTGATGTAGCATCTAAGGAGTTAACCCAATGCCCTATTCACCACTTCAGTTTGGCCATTCGTTTGTGGGTGGCAAGTTGATGAAAACAAGAGCTTTGTGCCAAGCTTACCCCATAATTTCTTCCAAAAGTGGCTAAGAAACTTTGTGTCTCTATCACTCACAATGCTTCTAGGAAATCCATGAAGTCTCACCACTTCCTTGAAGAAGAGATTAGCCATGGCAAAAGCATCATCATTCTTGTGACAAGGAATGAAGTGTGCCATCTTTGAGAACCTATCAACAACAACAAATATAGAATCCTTCCCCTTTTTGATCTTGGGTGACCAAGTACAAAATCCATGGAAATGTCAACCCTAAGAGAGTTAGGAATAGGCAAAGGTTCATATAAACCATGAGGTATTAACCTATATTTAGCTTTATGAAAAGTAATACATTGAGATACAAGCTTATGTACATCATGCCTCATTTTTTGCCAAAAAAAATATCATGTAAAATAGCCAAAGTTTTTTCCCACACCAAAGTGCCCCATCAAGTTGTTCTCATGATCTTCTCTAATAAAGAGCTCTTAAAAAGCCTTTAGACACACATAATTTCTTTTCCTTGAACAACAAACCATCATGTCTAAAATATCCTTGATGAGCCCCCTTCTCAAACAAAGCAAAAATACTAGAGAAGTCATGGTCACTTGAGTACTGATAAGTGCCATATTTTAGTTAATTTCAGGATTATAATGTTGGCACTTATCTTTTGATTTCAGTGAATTACTTATAAATTTGACCTAATCCTATTTGTTTTGTAGCTAGAACATATATAAAGGTTATTGTTTACATTTTGGAAGATTAGTCCAATCAAATTTGGTATTTTGATAGGTACCAAGTGTATCAAAACATCCAAAGAAGGCAAGACAAGCAAAACAGGGCAAAAAGGTCAAAATAGGAAGTTTCTTGAAGCAAATTCGCCCAGAACTCACCCAGGCTAGCATCTTTCTTCAGCATTGGGTTTTTAACTTGCCCAGGTGAGTAAATCATGTGTATTTAACTTGCCTGGGCGAATGGATTTCTTCAGGATTAAGGATTAACTCGCCCAGGCGAGTAAAACAAGGCTAAACCACTTGCCTGGGCAAGTGGACATCAACAACTTCCATTTCCTATAAATAGGCATGCAAATGGAAGAAGAAGGCAAGAATTTTGAGAGGGAGAACGTGAGGAACAGCCCAAGAGGCTTAGAGAGAGGTGAGAGAAGACAGAAAAGGAGTGGATACTCTGCAGAAACGGGCCGGGGATCGCCTCCTTCATCATGTTTTCTATTGAACTCTTGCTCTACACCATGATCGGGTAGTTTCTCCTACAGATTGGATGTAATCTTCTTACCCTTATGTATCTCTTTTGATATTTGATATATGTATGAATCTTTTCTACTCATTATGGTAATTTCATTCTGTGCTTAATGTTTGATTCTACTTGATCACTAGTTTCATGAAATTGGATTCTAAGCTTCAATGGAAAGTGTCCTTAGGATTTGAACTGAATGATTTTACTCATTATGTTACGTTGCTAGGAATAGAGCATAACGTTTTGATTGCAAATAGCACTAGATTATGATTGTAATGCTGGGTTATTTACTTCATATGCGAGGGATTGATATTCGGTAAATATCCTTAGGATTCTCGAATGCGAGGGATCGATTCAGGGTGACTTAATGTATGTATCAGTAATGTTAGAAAATGATTCATATGTGTTAATATTAAAAGGGTACTGAGGGTATGAACAACGAAACTCAATCCTACGTTCGCTTAAATTAAATATGTTTTACTTGTTTCCATAATTTTCCATAATTTCTTTAAATTCATAAATTTTGTTATTTTTTGCAAAACCATGAAATTCCGATCATATTTGTTGTACATAACTAATGAACTGATTACTTTTATTTGGGAGAACTGAGTAGCTCAAGTCCCTGTGGAGATGATCTCTTTATAAATTATGTAACTTGCGACGACATTGGTACGCTTGCCAATAGTCTAACAAGTTTCTGGCACCATTGTCGGGGACTTGAGTCGCTCAGTCAGTTCTTGTTTTTAATTTTTCAGTTTAATAGGACTTTTTCTTACTTTTGTTATTTATTTTAATTTTGTATAAATTCTCTTTTGTTATATTTTATTTTCACTAACCTCGATACTTTTTCCCTTTTTAGAGGTAAATTTCTTCCAGATATATCATTATAATCCAGAAATTACCAAGATTGCAAAGGAAGAATAGAAAGAAAAAGAAACAAATAACCAATAATCCACCGTGTGAATCTTCTACTATTTTACTCTCACCTTCACCGAAAAAATTGACATTATGGTTGATAAAAAGGGAGAAGAAAATAGACCACCAAGGAAGACTCTTGGTGACTACGCTTACCAACAAGGACCAAAACATTACAATAGCAAAGTCATCCCTCCTTTCATTAACAAGGTTGTCGAATTGAAGCCAACATTACTCAGTCTAATTGGCTCACATCCTTTTTCTGGAATGGATCATGAAGATCCATACACACATTTGGCTACCTTCATAGGACTGTGCACTACCATGGGAGCTTCTGATGAAGATGTTGAAGTTGTCTACCTCAGAGCTTTCCCATTTTCTTTGACAGGTAAAACAAAGACTTGGCTTCAATCCCAACCAAACAAAAGTCTCAGCATGTGGGAAGAAGTAGAGGAAAAATTTATTGCTAGATTCTTTCTTCCATCAAGATTCATCGGTGCAAAATCAGCAATTGCTACTTTTTTTCCAAGGAGCAAATGAACCTCTCTGTGAAACATGGGAGAGATTCAAATCATTACTGCAGAGGTGTCCAAACCACAATTTTGATGATGCTGCACAACTACATATTTTCTACAGTGGTTTGAGATCTAAGACAAAGATGGTTCTTGATGCCTCAGCTGGAGGTACTAGATGTCAAAAAGCCCAGAGGAAGCAATTGTAATCATTGACTCCATAGCAGTCAGTGATTATCAGTCTCACCATGGTAGATCTCTGATTCAAAGGAAAGGTATAATGGAGCTGGATACTCAAAATGCAATTCTAGCTCAGAATAAATTGTTAACTCGGCAAATAGAGGCCTTAACAAAACAAATAGGCCAACTTCCTCAACAATTCCAGCATGGAGGATCACAGAAAACACATACAGCAGATTAAGTTCAACAAGGTCTAAGATGTGATTTCCGTGACAATGACCATCAGAATGGCCACTGTTCAACACCTGGTGTGTAACGACCTAAATATTTACTTATTTTTATTTTTACTTAAGGGTAATCTTTAAGAAACGTATAATAGTAAAATTTTTAAAACGTAAATTTTGCAAAAGATTTGTTACTCATATACATAGCCAATGTCTCGAATACAAAAGTTTATATAATACAAGTACACTACTTTTCTCAAAAATCCAGCGTAATTCATAACTTCTTTTATATATCTTCACTACTCCCAGGCCTCATGGAACCTGTCCATCATTGTCATCTAAAAAAAACATGAAACAAATAGGGTGAGAAATAAA
>PYAF01005223.1:198873-242452 GCA_007407185.1 Glycine tomentella | reverse complement strand
GAGAAAGATGGAATGAAATGAAGATGGTTTAGGGAGAGAGTGGTCACGTGAATGAGCTAGGAGGGATGGCTTGGAATGGTTTGCACTTAGGTCTCCCTTCCCCCTTTATATAGTGTTGAAGAAATGATTACTTAGAGAAAAATCTAATAAGCCATCATTATTCCTTTACAAGTGTCCCTACACTTGTTATAATCTTAAGACTTCTTCCTTTCTTCCTTCCAAGTGTCCTACCACTTGGCATGATCTTAGAGCTTCTTCTTCTTTACTTCCAAGTGTCCAAAATCATGAAGTTTCTCCATTTCTCTTGCATTTTCGTGAAGTAGCTTTTTCTTGAGTTTATCCCAAACCTGTTTTAGTAAAATTCTAATTCTAGACTCATTAACCGTTGGATCTTCTTGAAATTTTAAAGGTACATTACTATCTCACATATGTAACTTTTGACCATTGGGATTTTTGAAATAATGTCTACAACTGTCCACGTGCAAGATGGAAGAGTGTAGAGAAATCTTGGCTTGATTTTTGTATTACCTTGCATCCATGTCATACAAGTGTCTTGCCACTTGTTTTCATCCTATGGCTTATCTTCCAAGTGGCTGAATTCAAGAAGCTTCTTCCTCATTCTCCATGCTTCTCCACTTGAATGACAAGCTCAAAGGAAAGGAATACCAAATTTTCTTCCTTTCATGCTACATGTGGTCATTTTGATGATGAATAAAAATCTAGTTTCAATATGGTATTTTCTTAAAAAGAAATCCAAGTTAATTTGAATTCTTTTATCTAAAGAAAATTTTGAATATTAGAATTCTAGATGTTCCTAAGAATTTATCCCAATGATAGTTTAAATTAATCCCAACAGTCTTATACAGGGCAATACATAAACCTTTCATTCTAGACTACATCCTTATCTTAATTTTGATTGGTCTATACTTCTTCTGACCATTAAAATTACTAAACCATTTTATTAAGTAGGTCTATTCGTCCTATAATTAAGAGAAAATTCTATAGATTTTATATACCATTTTTCAATATTTGTAGAACAACCTCAAAGTTGTCATCTTCTAAAATTTGTAGAAAATTTTGATTCTAGAGTTTTGTGTCACAAAATATGTTGATACTTAGTCCTCTAAGTGTATTTTATCATTTCATCAAGTTTCTACAAAATTTTTAAAGTTATTTGAGCATTTTTGGCCTAGGGGCATTTTGGTAATTATGCCATTCAACCTAGGGACATTTTGGTCATTTTCAAAAATGTCCAAGGGCATTTTTGACATTTCTATCTTAAGGGTTTTCTAGTAATTTCTACTTCTTGGAAAGAGTGATATAGTTATTTTTCTCTAAATATACTTGTATCCAATTTATCATCACATTTTTATAATTTTGGGGATGTTACATGGTGAATGCCAACAAGAGGAGGCTCATTATTTGCAGAATCAGACTAGACCTCAATAGAACTTCCAAGGAAATTACCAAGGCTACAGAAGTGGTCCAGGTTCAAAACAACCTTATGGTTGAAAGCAGCAAAATGATAATGCATAGTATGGTCGAACTAACTCTTCTTTTGTAGGTCCCTCTAACAACTCTTATGCAGGTTCTTCAAATATGTGTCCACCACAACAACAACAACAACAACAAGCCTAGCTTGATAGAATTTCAAAAATGGAAGATACTCTAACTCAGTTTATGTAGATGTCCATCACAAATCAGAAGAACACTGAGGCTTCCATTAAAAATATTGAAGTTCAGGTTGGACAAATTGCAAAACATCTGTCTGAGCATAGAATTGGACCCTTTTCAGCAAACACATAGATTAACCCAAAGGAACCAAGGGAGTGTTTTAGATTGGATGTTTTGGATGAAGTAAATTCTGACTCCAAGAGGTTAATTCAAAGAGAAGATTGTTCAAAGAAAACATTGATTGAGACATTTGAAGAGATAAGTGAATATAACGAAAATGAGAGTTCAGATTGTCTCCAACAGCTAGATGCTTTCCAGGAAATTCCTTAGTAGCAATTTCTCTTTGAAGAATTGTCAAAGGAAAGGAAAAATCAAGAATCAATAATGGAGGTAAACGCAATACCTCCACATTTTAAAAATGTTTTTCTTGCAGGTGATTCAAAAAAACCAGTTTTAAGTAATTCAAGTCTTTCTGAAGAAGAACAAAAACTGGTGAAAATTTTGAAGGAAAACATAGAAACCATTGGCTTACCATTATTGTCCAATTGCTGGAAGTCTGAGCCATAATAAAGTTGTCCAGCTAAAAAGACGTTAAAGAAGCGCTCCTGGGAGGCAACCCAGTGTTTTTAAATTTTGTTTTAAATTTGTGTTATTTATATCTTATATTTGAATTTTCCTTTTGTATTTTATGTCATATAATATTTCATCTGTTTTCTTAGAGCTATCATTGCATGGCCTAGAGACAGACCTATTTTTTCAAAGCGGATGAGGATGGGACATGGTAGATCCTGCTAAATTATCTCAATGGAGGAGACTGAGCTCCTCAGCCATGATCTTCAAAAATTTGTGACATTGTCTTTATATTTCTTTACTGCTTTCTTTACAACTTTATATTTGAAAAATTCAGTATTTTATTTATTTATATACTATGTTAGACTGTTTGCTTAGATAATTATGCACGTTTATGATTCTTTTGGGTATTGCACACTCTGATAGTGTACACAGAGAGTTCCATCGTTTTGGAAGTACACATTTTTTTATTATAAATTTTGTTTTACTAACATAGTTGTAGAATATGTATAAATTTTTTGGGACTTAAAGAAAATTTTTCTTGAATATAACATGTTTTGGAAAGAATCAACAGATAGTGTTTGTGAAACTTGCTTTTTGAAATTAGATCGGAACAAAAATTATTTTTGGAAACTTTGAGAATGAAAAACAAGGAATGGTTTTCCAAATACCAAATAAAGGTAGATGTTTTTACATGGAGCTGATAAAGAACATCTTTTTGAAACACTGATTTGATTTGAACATGGAAACAAGCCTTAAGCTTTAGTGATTGTGTGAAACCACAAAACTTACATTGAGTGTCCTCATTGATATGTTCTATAGTTCATTTTTGCATAATTATCTAATTGTCATGACATATGATGCATCGATATGATTTAGGTCTTCTTTCTTCTTGAACATTTTAAAGTCATTGGCCAAAAAGCTATCCCAATATACAATGATTTACCATTTGTTAGCCCTTTTGAGCCAAAACACTTATGATTTTGTTGGAACACTAATCTAGGTTAAGAATTTCCTACCTTACCTTAGGTTAGGAGAGCAAAAGGGATTTTTTTTGGTTTGGATGGCTAAAGTGATGAAAAGTACTTTGTTTTAAATGTGGCTAAAGCTATAGAAAAGAAAAGAAAGAAAGGAGAAAGAAAAGAAAAAGAATAAAAAAAAAAAGGAAACAAATTCCTTGTGATATAAATTGTACAAAATGTTGTAAATTCTATAAGTTGGGTGATAGGGAGGTTGATATGAGAAACATTGATAAACTTGGTAGAAAGAGAAAAGAAATAGGAAGTGATAATAGTTTGTCTTATCTTTGTTTGCTCTCCTAATCTTAGGGTAACTTTGAATATCCAGAAAAGCCAAGATTTCTTTCAAAGCCAAGCCCAACCCTAAAAAGTCCTAAAGATCCATGATAATTATGTACTTTGATTTGATGGCAAATGAACTGCAAAATTGATCTATGACATATCAGTGTTGGAATTGAGAAGAAACACTTATCTGTGGGAGAATTAAACACCTTTGAGAGGTTTTCCTCTATTTGAATCAATCAAGTGTTTTCTTTGATGTTCTTTAGAAATAAAATGTAAAATTTATTTTAATTTCATTTGGTTTGGTGAATTCCATCTTTTATGTTTTCAATCTCTTATAGTTGACTACTTGAAAAATGTGTTCTGATCATTTTTGAAAAGTTGATTCTTTACAAAGCATGTTCATATTAAAATATTGTCTTTTTAGTTTTCTTTACTTTGCTTGAGGACAAGTAAGATTCTAGGTTAGAGGGAGTGATAAGTGTCACATTTTAGTTAATTTCAAGATTATAATGCTGACACTTATCTTTTGATATTAGTGAATTGCTTATAAATTTGCCCTGATCCTATTTGTTTTGTAGCTAGAACATATATAAAGGTTATTGTTTACATTTTGGAAGATTAGTCCAATCAAATTTGGTATCTTGATAGGTATCAAGTGTATCAAAACATCCAAAGCATGCAAGACAAGCACACAAAGGCAAAAAGGTCAAAATAGGAAGTTTCTTGAAGCAAATTTGCCCAGAACTCGCCCAAGCTAGCATCTTTCTTCAGCATTGGGTTTTTAACTTGCCCAGGTGAGTAAATCATGTGTATTTAACTTGCCTGAGCGAATGGATTTCTTCAGGATTAAGGATTAACTCACCCAGGTGAGTAAAACAAGGCTAAACCACTCGCCTGGGCGAGTGGACATCAACAACTTCCATTTCCTATAAATAGGCATGCAAATGGAAGAAGAAGGCAAGAATTTTGAGAGGGAGAACGTGAGGAACAGCCCAAGAGGCTTAGAGAGAGGTAAGAGAAGACAGAAAAGGAGTGGATACTCTGCAGAAACGGGCCGGGGATCGCCTCCTTCATCATGTTTTCTATTGAACTCTTGCTCTACACCATGATCGGGTAGTTTCTCCTACAGATTGGATGTAATCTTCTTACCCTTATGTATCTCTTTTGATATTTGATATATGTATGAATCTTTTCTACTCATTATGGTAATTTCATTCTGTGCTTAATGTTTGATTCTACTTGATCACTAGTTTCATGAAATTGGATTCTAAGCTTCAATGGAAAGTGTCCTTAGGATTTAAACTGAATGATTTTACTCATTATGTTACGTTGCTAGGAATAGAGCATAACGTTTTGATTGCAAATAGCACCAGATTATGATTGTAATGCTGGGTTATTTACTTCATATGCGAGGGATTGATATTCGGTAAATATCCTTAGGATTCTCGAATGCGAGGGATCGATTCAGGGTGACTTAATGTGTGTATCAGTAATGTTAGAAAATGATTCATATGTGTTAATATTAAAAGGGTACTGAGGGTATGAACGACGAAACTCAATCCTACGTTCGCTTAAATTAAATATGTTTTACTTGCTTTTGTAATTTTTCGTAATTTCTTTAAATTCGTAAATTCCGTTATTTGGATCTCTTGTAATATATTTATCAAAATTTTTCTTATTAACATGAAATTTTTCTAGGTATTTGTGATAAATTTTGCATTTATTCTAGACTTGAGTTACTCAATTGTTTTTAAATAAAAACAACAATTTAATAGTTTATGTATAACAATTATGAGCGTAATTTCATGAGTTTGTGACAATAACGAAAATAACGGAAACAAAGAAATTACGAAAATAATGAAAACTAATAAAATGAATTTAATTAATTGAAGAGAATGTATGATTGGGTTTCATCATTCATACCCTCTGTATTAATATCACATGTATAAATCATTTTGTATCTTTACAGATGCACACATTAATTCACTCCGAATCGATCCCTCGCGATCGAGAATCCTATGGTTATTTATCGAATATCGATCCCTCGCATATGAAGTAAATAATACAGCATTACAATCATAATCTCGTGCTATTTGCAATTTAACGTTATGCTTTATTCCTAGTAACGTAACATAAAGAGTAAAATCATTCAGTTCAAATCCTAAGGGCACTTTCCATTCAAGCTTAGAATCCAATTTCATGAAACTAGTGATCAAGTAGAATCAAGCATTAAGAATAGAATGAAATCACCAATAATGAGTAGAAAAGATTCATGCATATAACAAATATTGAAAGAGATACATATGGGTACGAATATTTCATCTAATCCTTTGAGAAAATTAACTGATCATTGTGAAGAGCACACGATCAACTGAAAAACTGATGAAGGAAGCTATCACTGATCCACTCCGACAGAGTTTCCTCACCAATTTGTCACTTCTCTCACTCTCTCTAAACTTCCTAAAGCTAATCCTCACGATCTCTCACTTCCAAAACTTCAAAATTTCTTCATTTGCATGCCTATTTATAGAAAATGGTGACCAGCATAGGCCCACTCGCCCAAGAGAGTGATTTAGCCTTGTTTCACTCGCCTGGGCGAGTTAAAACTTAATCCAGAAGAATTTCATTGGCCCAGGCGAGTGTTATCTTCACATTTTGCTCACCTGGGTGAGTTAATACTTCATGTTAAAGAAAGGTCTTTAGCCTAGGCGTGTTCTGGGCGAATTTGCTTGCAGAATTTTCCAATATTGACCTATTTTGCCCCTTTTTGCTTATCTTGATTGCTCTGGATGTTCTGAATACAATTGATACCTATCAAAATGTTGAATAAGATTGGACTAATCTTCCAAAATGTAAATAACATATTTATATATGTACTAATTATAAAACAACTAGGATTAGGGTAAATTTATAATCAAATTCACTAAAACCAAAAGATAAGTGCCAACATTATAATCTCATATATAACTAAAATATGGCACTTATCACACAACTAGTTTACAACTGGATTTCACAATCTTGTTAGTTCCTCACTGGGCTTCACAATCTTGTTAGTTACCCACTGGACTTTAAACCTATACTCTGCTAGACCAGCAACACTACTAGATTTCACTCTTGCTAGACACTTCTAAGCTTTACAGAAAATGGATTTGTGATTCTTCTGCACAGAGAATAAATCTTCTCCTCATACGAGGGATTCCACTCAGGAATATGATTTCACACTTCTAACTAAGATTATTACAAGTTATTGAGAATAACACAAAAGTGGGTTACTCTCACAGAAAGTGTTGAAGTTAGAAACACAAATTTCTCACATAGAGAATTTGTTCAAGAAGTTGCAGAAATGGAATGCTTCAACTTAGCTTTCTATAGCCTTTGAAAGTACCTTAAAAAGTTCCCAAGCAAACCGTTGGAGTATACTCCACACAGCTGACATACTTCTAAAGCAAGCAGATTCACTTTCCAACTATCATGATGTAATAACTAACAAAACCATTCTAAGGTTTCATTTTGAGGAACCTTTCTGAGGGGCATTCTGAAGAACTATCAGAATAGCCATTCTGATGTTTGCTAAAACCTAGTCCATACTTTATTGAATTCTCTTGATAAAGTTCATATTGATATTTCATTATGAAGTTTGACTACAACAGAAAGACCTTAGTAAAAAACCAAATTGTTTGTGTGTTAGTGTTTTGTCCACGGTTTAGACTGAGTTGATTTCTTTTGTCCTTCAACCTAATGCTTCTCATTAGTATTTCTTATGGACAACTTTACCTTTCAACAGTTGTACATCTTCTGATGCAGTCAGTTCTTTCTTTCTGAAATACCCACGGTGATTGTGGCAAAGTGAAGAATTGTTCAAACTTCAGTCTTGTGATTTTGTTGAAGTGTTATTCTAAGTCTTTATGAACTATTCTGATGTTCAGAAACTCAGATTCTTGATCTTCATCATTCTGTTGTTGACTCTGCATAGCATCATTCTGAACCATGATGTTCTTCCTATAGATTTTGATGAATCTTCTATGTAAGGCCTTTTTGTTTAGTATTTTTCCAAGAATTAAGTACTCAGAGGGAAGCAGACTTCATCATTTTGTTAGGCTTCAAAAATTCTTTTGAGTTCTCAACTCTAACAACAGTTCTCTAAATCTTTTTGAGTATCTTAGAATGAAAGAACATATTTGCTTCTCAAAGTAAGATACACTAAAACACTTAAGCAGAATGTTAGTCGTCACTTAATTCCATCATCCTTTCAATTTGTATTACTAATGATTTACCATAATTAAAACCATGGATGTGAATTCAACACTTATATCAAGTCTTTCTTGTTTTAATTCATGGAAACCATTAGTCCATCAACAATTTATATCTTTGTTATTTTGTCATCATCAAAATTATGGGTATTTTGGATCGCCCAGATATACCATATTGGACCATCTAGATCTAGCAAAAAATCATTCGTGCACCATCTTCTTCTTCCTTTTCACCTTTATTGTTTTGTGCATTTTATTTATAAATTCTTTTCTACAAACAACCTTTTATACAAGAGTTTTAGGAACTAAAAACATAGAGTTTCAACAAGTATCTATAACTAAACAGAGATATTCCTATTTCAGTTCTGACTAGCAAATTCCTTCTTTCTAGAAACTGTTAAGTTTTCGTTTTGAGCTCATAAAAATTCTTCATTCTGGACACATTCTTCCTAAATAAATTTAGAACAATTATCTTTTTCACAAAGAAGTTTAAGTTTGTTAAAAACACAATTCAACTCCCTTGATGTTTTATTTTGTTCACTTCATATGTAACTAACCAAATAGATTTTAACAATTCTCAAAAATCATGATGTTCGAAAATCTATTTTTTTTTTTTTTACAAATTCTCTCCTCTACCAAAAACCTCCCTTTAATTAAATAAATTTATTTTATAGGTTAAGTTTGTAAAATTGACTTATCACCGATTAGTTTTTTAAATTTATTTTTATAGTTTCCTATAAAGCTTACTAAAGCTACATAAAACAAAGTAATTGTTGGAGGTCATAAACCACATTTTTTTTCTAACAATGGTATTGGTACGAAGTAGCTCTGCCGGAAGCGGGGACTAATCTTCGTCAAAGACTATGACCATACAAGAGATGTGTATTCTTCCCCCATCATGATTTATTCATACCCAAAGACCAATCAGGATTCGAACTTTGGACCATTTGATTAAGGTACACAAGTCGCTACCACTTCTACCAACTGTTGTTGGTATCATAAACCCCATTTATAAGCTTAATTATACACCTTCTCGCTCCATTTAATAAATTATTTTGAATATTATTTTTTATTAATATGTTGGTGTAAAAATAAGTTAATTGGTCAATAGTTGTGTCAGCTTATTACCAATGAGTGATTTCTTTTCTAGCAATCGTTGAATTGAAGTTTCTATGTTATGTTACTCCTATGAAATTTACGGTAAAGGAATGCGATAAACATCATGGGACCAGTCAACAAAAAGTTTAAACACCAAAACCTAAAATGTCAAAAAGTTCAGGGACTAAAAATGTAGTTTATCTCATTATTATTTTTATATATAATACAATATATATATATATATAAAATATATTTATAATTAAAAAAATCATTGGATTTGATGATTTGATGAAAGATTGAAAATTTTAAAATGAATGTTGCAACTTGCAATTAAAATGAATGTAATCGAGGGTGATGCACACACATTCTGAGTAACAATGTAATGGGGATTGAGGTATGACATTTTATGTATTTTCTTTTGTTTTATCATTTTTATATTAGCTTATAAATTAGAGTAAAAGATGTATATCTTCATTTTGTTTTATAGTACTAATCTTGTGTTGAATTCAAGTGCATTTTAATAAAATTTTAGTTTATAAAAATAATAAATAAATTTAAATGTTTTCTAGCACGTTAATTGAACCCGTTTGTAAATGCGTTAGGTTGGGTGGGGTTTTTCAAATTTTTTTTACAAAACCAAACCCAACTCATTGAAATTTGATTGAATTTGGT
The DNA here is from genome assembly GCA_007407185.1 of Glycine tomentella. Lineage (NCBI taxonomy): Eukaryota > Viridiplantae > Streptophyta > Magnoliopsida > Fabales > Fabaceae > Glycine > Glycine tomentella. Next base: position 232,884 of record PYAF01005223.1, on the reverse strand, counting down.
TATGGATGTGACCAAATCCGACCCGTGAATATCCTTAATATTTATGACCTTTTTTGTTTCAACATTATTTGAGTTCTATGTGAATCTAATGAGACAAATTTCATAGCTTGAATCAATTAAAAAGATTCAAAATCATATCCCAAAATTAAAAATGATCACCATTTTAAAATGACAACATTAATTCAAATTTGAGAACTAAAGGAGAATGAATCTTTTAAAAAAAAAAAAAAACACACATTGACTAAAATAAATTTTAATAACAAGACGAAAGACCAAAGTATACATATTAGCCTTTCTTTTCCTATTTCAATTTCGTATTGGAGAGAGAAAAACACTACAAATGAAAGACAATCAAATGGTATAAGTTATTTGATTTCCATAAATCAATCCAAACTTGTAACAAACTATGAACATTTTTGCCAGAAAATTCGACTTTCCTGCGTCTTCTTGCCCTAAAGCTGGGCCCCGGATCCTTTCTTTGGCTCTTTCACGTTCTAATAACGACAAGGAGGGTTGAGGACATTGCGGAAAAAGGAACCAAAACAACTTCAGTTTCATCGATACATAATATATATCTTCTGCTTCATCACATAATATTATCACTTGTGCTTCATCTATATATACAAAATATTACTAACTTAGTTAAACATATATTGTTGGCAATCATGTTGAGCACTAACCCAATAGCTATCCTTGTGATCTTAATTTCCCTCTTCTATTCAGCATCTAAGGTTACCTCCACCAGAATACTCGAGAGGCTCTTTCTCCCTTCATCATTGACAGGCCCTAAGTCCCTTGCATTTGACTCCATCGGTGGAGGGCCCTACACTGGTGTTTCTGATGGGAGAATTCTAAAATATGAGGAAACTTATTCTGGTTTCGTCGAATTTGCTTACACATGGCAAGACAGGTATGTATCTGTCTGCTATCATCAGGATGGATGATGAGTCTGTTTTTATTTGATTGGTTTAATTGCATTTTTATTTTTCATTTTTTAAAATTTAAATATTTTTATTTTTATTTTTTTAATTTGACACATTTTATTCTTAATTTTTAAAAAATGAGCCTATATATTTTCTATCATTTTATTTCATACATAATTACACTTTTTATTTTCATTTTTTTATTTTTTGACAAATTGTACACTTAACTTTTTAATATTTATCAATTTTATCCTTAATTTTTTATTTTTTGGTAAATTTTATCTTCAATTTTTATGTTTATTAATGGATAAATGATTGGAGTAAATTTTGCAAGTTTTTAAAAGTTAGGAAAAATGTGCCAAATTAAAAAATTGAAATAAAATTTGTCAAAAATTGAAAAGTTAAATATAAATAATGTAATTAAACCTGTTTTTTATGTGACCAAAGTCATTAATGGTGCAGGAATAAGACAATCTGTGATGGCATTTCTGACTTCTCAACACTTCAAGAAACATGTGGGAGGCCTTTAGGTTTGAGTTTCTACTATCAGACAGGTGAACTGTTCATAGCCGATGCTTATTTGGGACTTCTGAAAGTACCTTACTATGGAGGTGCTGCAACCCAACTTGTAGCTCATGCACAGGGAAGTAGTCCTTTTGGATTTCTTTCCGGTGTGGATGTAGATCCTGAAACCGGAACCGTTTATTTTACAGAAGCTAGCTCCGGTTTCAAGCTCAGGTAATCCCATACTCACGGTTTCACTTTTTCATGTGTTTGCATAGCTTGCTTGTTTTGCAAATGTGGACAAAGTCAGTTTGTTTGTATTTTGTAGCTCAACTAACAAGGCTCAATCTTCAAGATGTGTTCTAATCATGTCAGATGTTTGATCCTTTACCAAAGAAAAACATGAAAAATGCAACACCTATTCTATTTCTATCTAGTCTAGGTTAAGTGAGTTTGGGTGAAAATTTGTAAAAAGTAATTTTTGAATGAAATTTTAAGTGATTCATGTTAAAAAATAATGGGTTAACTAAATTTTTAGTCTCTACATTTTTTTAAAATTTGATTTTCAGCCCCTAAATATTTGTTTGACTAGTCAAGATGTTTTAATTTTTTTTCATTAAGATTTTAAATTTCAATACTTTTGTTTGATTAGTTAAAATTTTTAAACTTTCAAAAATCTAAGTTTTCAACATATAAATTTTTTAAAAATTCAAATTTTAGTTTTTAAAATCTCATTAAATAAATAAAAATAATGAATTCAAATATTTATTCAAAAACTAGAAATTTAAATTTCTAAGAATTTAGTGATTTTGACCTGTCAAAGTTTAGAATTAAAAATTTTAATAAAAAAAAAGTTTAAAAAACATTGATCACTGAAACAAAAATTTAAAAATTAAAATTGAATTTCGAAAAAAGTTCAAAATTAATTTATCAATACTTCATTGAGGTATAAAATTTTGGACGATTAAAGCTGCATCAAGTCAAAGTCATTTTTTTAAGGTGAGCAAAACATGTTATTTTGTATCTAAAATCATGTTAGAAACCAACTATGCACTAATTATAATTGGGGCACTTGAATTTTGCAGGGATCTCCGTGAACTGCTAAAAAACACAGATGATTATTCTGGAAAACTATACAAATATGATCCAAGCACCAACCAAACCTCATTGTTGCTCAGCAATCTTGCTGTGGCAGCTGGGGTGGCAGTAAGTGACAATGGTTCATTTGTCCTTGTTAGTGAGTGCAATGCCCACAGAATTCGCAGATTCTGGCTTGCTGGACCTAAAGCAAATACTTCAGAAGTATTCTTGCAGCTTCCAGGAAGACCAGAGAACATAAAAAGGAACTCCAAAAATGAGTTTTGGGTGGCAATGAACTATCCTTTTGGGGCACCTCCACCCCCAAGACCTCCTGTTTTGCCTCTAGGACTTAGAGTCAATGAGGATGGTGAAGTTTTAGAGGTTGTGCCTCTTGTCGATGAGTTTGGTACTGAATCAGTCAGTGAAATTCAAGAGTTTAATGAGACACTCTATGCTTCCTCCCTGCATGTTTCCTATGCCAACATTTTCAAAGTCTAGTTTTGTTACTGCTGCATTTGTGTGGTTATAAACAATGTAAGAGACATTTTAAATGAATAAAGATTTATTGATCCTTACATGCCATAACACCAGCAAACCTCACTTAGCCTAGACTAGATAGAAATAGAATAGGTATGGCATTGAAATCTTTTGCCTTGTAATCTTTTGCAGAATTGTTTGAGGTATGTTTTTTATCCGTAGGAATCACCAGGAGATTTAAAAATAATTTGAACACTCTGCTTAACCAACTAAACTAGACCCCCTCCATTGTTGGAGGTATTATTGAAGATTGAACCCATAACATTAACGGTGGAATCAGTGGGGTGGGAGGCACATCAAAACCCCTTTCTGTTTTCTTCATTCCGCCTGTGTAAACTCAACCTCATTAGCAATCTTAGTGACCAATGATCAGTTCCTTCCCTACATTAACATATAGGAATTTTTTTTATTTGCTCAACCAACTAAGCTAAACCTCCTTAGTAACATATATGAATTTGATAATCAATCTGTTGGTACCAATCCAAAAGTAGTTATATCCCAGATTTGAATTCTCACCTGTTTTTGAATCATATGATATGGTTTTATTAGATATAGAAAACAAGGATTTTATCAAGTAAATTATGGCTCCTTTAATTCTCACCTCTTTTTTAATGATACGTATTTTAATTCTCGCCTGTTTCTTAATATGCTATGATATATGGTTTTAAGGTCCACTAATTAAAAAAAAAATAAAAAATTGGCTTTCTCTTTTCAACAAAAGCAAATCATATTCGACAAGGGAAGATCCATATCCATTATATCACTTTCATCTCATGAAGCCCCGGGAAGTAAAAGCTATTTGTGCTTATAAAACAGTAGTACTTGGGCGGTATCAGAAGATTTTGTCCCTCTAAATTAAGCGTCCATTACCACTTCTGTCTATTGTTACTCTTCAACTAATATTTCTTATTTTTTCTAAGTTTGTCAAACAAAGAAGTAAAATTGAAAATCTCTGTCACCTCCCGTCCAAAGAAGCTAAGATAGAGAACTTATTCCCATGATTTGATTAGTGGATAGAGAAGACAATAGCAGAATTTGGAGCTAAGAGGGAGAGGAACTTATTTTTTCTAGACAATAGCAGAATTTGGAGCAGATGAAATATGGTCACGAGTATTAGAGTATATTGTTCAATAAATTGGTAGGCACAATTGGCCCTGATGAAGTTGCTTTTACGGCTTTTCGTGCAATTTTTGTTTCATAAAATGGGTAAATGATGAAAATATTCTAAAGATGATTTCAAATGAAGAAAGCATGCTTCCAAAAAGAGAGGATTTCAATTTTTCAATTTTTTTTTAAAAACAACTGTAATGATTAAAACTATCACAAATTATTCAATTTCATAAGAAACAGTTTATTTTGAAAGGTTAAAGAAATAATGTCACAATTTTAAAAAATAAAATAAAATAAAAAAGTGAAATAGTTTTTGGAAGCACGATTTCTCCAAGTTGAAATCCTTTTTAGAAGTATGATTTATCTATTTTTGTTTTTTTTTAAAAAAAAATCGATACATTTTGTAATTTATGGAAAAATTTGCACCATTCTCCTACAAAAGCCTTGTTTTTTACATGTCATTTTTACAATACAGACTCAAGTACATCTATATGGTCGTTAACAGGCTCCACAAAAGGTCTTTTGACAGACTCGTGCAATTAGAAGTTCTTTCTGAACAGGGAAATTGGTCTTTGATGGAGAGCATAGTTTTAGAAACCAAACAAAGAATCCAAGAATATTATAAGCCCGAAGGAAATCATCCATGAGTTTTTGAGATCCATGAGTTTTTGAGTGTCTGCTTATTGGGATAAAAGGGATCTACATATGCAAATTGGTTGTTGTATAGCTTCTTAATAAAAAAAAAATATTGCAGCAAGCTCTGCAAATCGTTGTATTCCAGCATCAATAGTTTCTTATTTTCTTCTATCTCTCCCCCCTTTTATACACTAAGCTCTGCAAATCGTTATTTTTTATTCTCCGGCACCGAAATTTGAAATTTAGGCATTGAGAAAAGAACAACCTTTCTCATATGAACAGAATAACTCATTTTACAAAAAGAAAGAGGAAGAAGCTATACAACAACCAGTTCCTGAGCCTATTCATGCACTCAGGCCACGCATGGGTGGATGGTTTAGGTCACCCTTCATAGGTCATGAATACGGTGTTCAGCAGACATTTCACGAGCCTACTCAGCTGGAGGCACATACATATTATCAGCCAGAGTGCCCACCGATGGACACGCAGAGCCAGTCCCCGTATCAGCACAGTCCAGTAGCCATGGCATCCGGGGATTAGGCAGGGAGCAGTAGTCAGGGACCAAGTCGTGGGCGTGTAACACCCTGATATTTTAATAACTGTAAAATAGATGATGTATGAATTATTCTTGTGCAATTGTTGATATAAGTGTTAGGTTATGTGAAATTTAATTAGTCTATATTTAAATTATTTGGATAAAATATTAATTAGAGATATTACAAAAATGTTTGAAGAAAAATGACCATATTACCCTTACTTTTAAGAAGAAGTTATAGAAATATCCTTAGGGTGAATATTACATAAATACCCTTGGATACTTTGGAAATTACCATAATACCCTTGATACTAAAATTGCCTGAGACACCCTTAGAAATTTGGTGAAAACCTGATGAAATTACAGAATACTCTTTGACGACAGATTATCAAAATGCTTTGTGACAGAAAATCCTAGAATAGAATTTCTATGAATTTTATAAGATAATAACTTTGAAACTTTATTTAGAAGAATTCAAACATCAGAAAAATATGGAAAAATGATAGACAAGATCTATGAAATTTTCTCTTGATTATAAAATGCATAGACTTATTTAATAAAATGGTTTAGTAATTTTGATGGTCAGAAGTAGTATGGGACAGTCAGAATTAAGATAAAGAGCATGTAAAGTCTATATAACACTCTGTATAGACTACTTATGGACAAATTATATTGTAATTGAAGTTAGTCTCTGGAAAACTTTAGAATTACATTATTCAATATTATCTTTAGGTAGAAGAATTCAAATTGAACTTGACTTCCTCTTAGAAAATGCCATGTATAAGGTAAAAATGAAATTAGATTATTTTTCTTCATTTGCAAAATAACATGATATATGTATAAATGAAAGGAAAATAAAAATCTCCCTTGGCCTAGACCTTGTCCACGTGAAAAGCAAGGAAGAAGGGAGAAGATTCATGAATTTGGACAAGTGTAAGGACACTTGTAAAGTGGTTGACACTTGTCTTGGACACTTGTAAAGGAAATCATTAAGGCTAAGGAGATATTTTTACAAAGTAAAAGAATAAGGATAAATTTAGTTAGAATCTAATGGAATGAAGGGAAACTAAGTTAAGATGGAACTAAATGAAGGTAATTAGTTAGGAAGGATAAAAATGTCCTTAAATATTATATCAATTTCCAACCACTATATAAAGGAAGGGGGGATCCAAAGTGAAAGTCATTTTCCAACCACCCTTCTACAAAGCTACACATGAACTACCCCTTTCATATCCCTTTCATTTCACTTTCATCCTCTCTTTTTCAAAGACTAAAGCAAATAGAATAAGACCACACCTTTTGGAGAAATCACGTGGGAGAGCTAGCCAATTAGGAAAAGAAAAACAAGCTTTCCAAGAGGTTACAAGGTATGTATAGGGAAGCTTTATGATAAAGATAGTTTAAGTGTTGTTTATGATGAAGATAGTTTAAGTGTTGTTTATGATAAAGATAGTTTAAGTGTTGTTTGTGTTTGAATAAGTTTTTGAAGTTCATGTGTTGCTGAGTGTTTCTATGAATCTGTCTAAATTCCATGTGTTGCTGAGTGTTTCTATGAATCTCTGTACATGAATAATATGCTGAGATTCTGTACATGAATATCAAGCTGAGTTTTGTACTTGATTTATGTTGAATTTCTGAGTAAAATAAATGAGGCAATGATTGAAGAACTGATGTTGAAAATAAATATGAGTTAATAAAATGAAAAGAGTTATGAATTAAGTGAATTAGTTTCATGTGTCTTATGTGCATAAGAGTTGCCTCACAGAGGAGGTGTATATAAGAATTGCCTCAAAGAGGAGGTATATATAAGAGTTGTCTCAAAGAGGAGGTGTATCAGATAGCTGCAGGAACTGAGTCTGTGCGTTCAGACAAAAGGTGTCTGAGCTGGGGGTGACTCTTACGGTGGGGAATCACACCACCCATGATAATCACATGAAGTGTGGGTGAGAACCTGTGCAACACCGGGAGACCCTGACTGGTCGGATAAGTTCTGTGCCACAGGGATGGGGCTGTCTTGGCAGTTGGTACCAAATAATAAGTGTTTATGAGAGTCATGCATCATGATAATAGTCTAAGAGAATTATGCATCTTTAAGGATGTTGTTATGAATATTTGCATATTGAATATATTTTATTTGCTTAAATTATATTTATCATAAACTTACCCTGTAATTTGTGTCTGTGGTTGACACCTGCTATGATCTCGATTTTATTTGGGTGAGCAGATGAACAGTAAAGAAGGATTGGCAAGCTGTTTTTGATGACGGACTTTGTTGAAGATGTTTGGTTGAAGATGTTTTGTTGTAATAAATATTTTAGTTATGTGTACTATGTAATGGATTCTATATCAGTTTGTATTGTATTTTACAGTATATTTTAGTTATAAATGAACCAGACATAGAAATCTTTTGAATAATAGTTAATAGTAACATTGGTTCAATAATTTTTAGCAAGTTGGCAAAGTGATTTTTCATAAAAAAAAATCAATAATAACAAGGTGGTAAATTGAGACGTTACAATAGTGGTATCAGAGCATGTTTGTTTCTTAGGACTGTGTGTTATGTGTTTGTTGTGCTTCTCTGCAAAATATTCTGTGTTATATGTTTTATGTATTTTGTTATGACTTGTGAATTGTGTTTTATGTAATGTTTTCTGGAATATAAGAATAAGAATTTTACAGTACTAATATGTGGTGACTATTCAGGAAAAATGAATTTCGTAAATAAAACATTCTTTGTAATTGATAATCAATGGCGAAGGGAGACCTCAGAGGAAGATAGAACTACAACTTATTACACGACAGTGATATACAGAGCCGATTCTGATCAGAATGAACCCCCTATCACTAAAGAAGAACATGAGATTATGATTATACCATGGACCACGGACAGAAGAGTTTTTCGCCAAACAGACTATTGTATCTATTATGGAACAGAAAAGCCATCAAATACTTTAGCACACCGTGTACAACAATATTATAATATAGAAGAAGTAGGACAGAACTTCTAAAGAGTAAATGAAATGATGTTATAAATAAGTAGTAATAGGAGTAGAAGGTGATATGTGAAATATATAGAAATAGCTCCTAGTAGTAGTTAGGAGTAGTTGTGAGTTGTAAAAATGATGTGTAAAATATCTAGAAATAACTTTCTAATGAGTAGTAGAAATATGTTGTAGAAGTAATATAAAAATATCTTGTAACTTTATATATATATATATATATGTTTAAATATAAGATGTCTGTAAATATGTTTTTTTATTTATTTCTCACCCATTAACTTAAAACTTACGATGTTTTAGTCAAAAGTAATGGCTGGAAGAAACAATCGTGCTATAGCTGATGCATTACAAGCCTTAGCACAAGCACTAGGTAATCAACCTAGAAGCGGGGGTACAGAATATCAAGGACTGGAGAATTTTCAAAGAAACCACCCGCCTACATTCAGAGGAAGGTATGATCCCGGCGGTGCCCAGTTATGGCTGAAGGGGATAGAGAAAATCTTCCAAGTGATGGAATGTCCTGCTAACAAAAAGGTACTCTTTGCTACTTATATGTTAGCAGAAGAAGCGACATTTTGGTGGGAAAATACTCGTTTACGTTTAGAAACTGAAATCCAAGAGGTAACTTGGGAAATTTTCAAGAAGTCTTTTTAGAAAAATATTTTCCAGAAAATATCAGAAATAAAAAAAAAAAGAAATGGAATTTTTAGAATTAAAACAAGGAAGCATGACCGTGGCAGAATATGCAGTTAAATTTGAAGAGTTAGTCAGATATTTTCCTCATTATCAAGGTATAGAAAGGGAAAGCTCAAAGTGTGTTAAGTTCTTAAATGGATTAAGGCCTGAGATTAAGCAAGCTGTGAATTACCAAGGTGTATGTCAATTTCCTCAACTAGTAAACATGTGCAGAGTTTATGATGAAGATTTTTGGGCCAGGACATCTCATTACAAAAATATCGGACCCATTAGAAATAAAATGAAGAACCGTCGAAACCAAGGGAAACCTTATCATAACAAAGATCGTCTGTATGTTCCCATTCCTAGAAACCCAGTCAATAAAGCTTCTTTATCTTTTCCTGTAAGATGTTTCAAATGCGGGAAACCTGGACATATTGCTTCCACATGCTTTGATTCAAGTTCCTTGTTTTTTGTGTGCAATAAAAGAGGGCATATTTCAATAAATTGTCCCCTGAATAATAAGAAGAAGGAAGAAGGGAGCCAAAGCCTTCCCCCGGAAAGACCAAAAGCTACAGGAAGAGTATTTACTCTTAGTGGGGCTGAAACTTCTAAATCTGAGGATTTGATCCAAGGTAAGTATTTCATAAGTAAAATTCCTTTAGACGTATTATTTGACTCAGGAGCTACTCATTCTTTCATATCATATACATGTGTCCATAATCTAAAACTATCTGTGTCTCCTTTAAATCTCAATTTGACAGTAACCACTCCTACTAGTAAATCAGTTGTCACATCTGAGATCTGTCTAAATTGCCAAGTAGAAATTGATGACAAAACATTTTCTGTTAATTTGATCTGTTTACCCTTGCAACAAATTGATGTTATACTTAGTATGGACTGGTTATCATCCAATCATGTCTTGTTAAATTGCTTTGATAAAACCATAACCTTTGGAAGTCCTCAAGTGAGTAAGGATGTATAGATTGTTTCTCCTAGCAAAGTCTTTAGGACAATTAAAAAGAATGATGCTCAATTATACATGATCATATCCCACTCTGAATCTAAAACTGAATCTGATGAAAAAGATTTGCCTGTAGTAAAAGAATTTCCTGAAGTGTTCCAAGAGGTAAATAGTCTACCTCCTGAAAGGGAAGTCGAATTTTCTATAAATTTGATTCCTGGAACCGGACCTATTTCTATAGCACCCTATAGAATGTCTCCTGTAGAATTAGCTGAGGTGAAAAAGCAAATAGAAGAATTATTGAGTAAGCAATTTGTGAGACCAAGTGTATCACCTTGGGGAGCTCCAGTGTTATTAGTAAAAAAGAAAGATGGTTCCATGAGAATGTGCGTGGACTATCGTCAGCTAAATAAAGTGACAATTAAGAATAAATATCCTTTGCATAGGATAGATGACCTTATGGATCAATTGGTAGAAGCATGTGTTTTTAGTAAGATTGATTTTAGATCAGGATATCATCAGATCCGAGTGAAATCTGAAGACATTCCCAAAACTGCTTTTAGTACTCGTTATGGTCACTACGAGTATCTAGTTATGCCTTTTGGTGTGACCAATGCCCCGGCTGTATTTATGGATTACATGAATAGAATTTTTCATCCTTATCTTGACAAATTTGTGGTGGTATTCATTGATGATATTTTAGTATATTCTAAAACTAGAGAAGAGCATGCTGAGCATTTAAGGATTGTTTTGCAAACTTTGAAAGATCGGCAACTTTATGCTAAGATGTCTAAGTGTGACTTTTGGTTAGAAAAAGTATATTTCTTGGGTCATGAAATATCTAGAGGAGGAATTTCAGTGGATCCATCTAAAGTAAAAGCTGTACTTAAATGGAACGACCTAAGTCAGTTACAGAAATCAGAAGTTTCTTAGGATTAGCAAGATATTACAGAAGATTCATTAAGGATTTTTCTAAAATAGCTTTACCTTTGACCACATTGACTAGGAAAGGTCAAGCCTTTGTATGGAATACACAGTGTGAGGAAAGCTTCTAAACTCTCAAGAATAAGTTGACTACAACACCTGTGTTAGTCTTACCAGATCTAGAAAAACCTTTTGTAGTGTATTGTGATGCGTCTAAAATGGGTTTAGGAGGATTTTTAATGCAAGATGGAAAAGTAGTGGCCTATGCATCTAGGCAATTGAAAACCCATGAGAGAAATTACCCTACTTATGATTTAGAATTAGCAGCTGTGGTATTTGTGTTGAAAATTTGGAGACATTATTTGTATGGATCTCATTTTGAGATTTTTAGTGATCATAAGAGTTTGAAATATTTGTTTAGTCAAAAGGAATTAAATATGAGACAACGAAGATGGATAGAATTTTTAAAAGACTATGACTTTGAACTTAATTATCATCCTGGAAAAGCTAATGTGGTGGCAGATGCTTTAAGTAGAAAATCTTTGATGATATCTTGACTAATGATTAGGGAAATGGATCTGTTAAAAGAATTTAGGGATCTTAGATTAATGTGTGAGACTACGCCTGTAAGCATAAAGTTAGGGGCTTTGCAAGTTTCTAATGAGTTTTTGAAGGAAATAGAAAGTAAACAAAGATTTGATCCTTTCCTAAGAACCATATTAGAAAATATATCCAATAGAAGGAATAGTGAATTTAAAATAGGTTTAGATGGTATATTAAGATTACAAGGGAGAATTTGTATACCTAATGAACCTGAACTTAAGATAATAATTTTAGAAGAAGGACACAAAAGTAAATTGAGTATTCATCCAGGAGCCACTAAAATGTATCAAGATCTAAAAATTTTATTCTGGTGGCCAAAAATGAAAAAGGAGATAATTGTATACCTAATGAACCTGAACTTAAGATAATAATTTTAGAAGAAGGACACAAAAGTAAATTGAGTATTCATCCAGGAGCCACTAAAATGTATCAAGATCTAAAAATTTTATTCTGGTGGCCAAAAATGAAAAAGGAGATAAGTGAATATGTATATTCTTGTTTAGTTTGTCTGAAATCCAAGATAGAACATCAGAAACCTTCGGCATGCTACAGTCTCTAGAGATACCTCAATGGAAATGAGATAGCATATCCTTGGAATTTGTTACCGTTTTACCTAAGAGTTCTAAAGGTTTTGATTCCATATGGGTCATAATAGATCGGTTAACTAAATCTGCTCATTTCATTCCTATTAACATTAGGTATTCTTTAGAAAAGTTGACAAGTTTGTACATAAGTGAAATTGTGAAATTGCATGGAGTTCCTTCTAGTATTGCATCTAATAAAGATCCTAGATTTACATCTAGACTTTGGGAAAGTTTACATAGGGCTTTGGGAACCAAATTGAAACTAAGTTCAGCTTACCATCCAAAAACTGATGGACAAACTGAATGAACCATTCAGTCTTTAGAAGACTTGTTGAGGGCTTGTGTTTTAGAACACAAAGGAAACTGGGAAGATTTTCTGCCTTTGATAGAATTTACCTACAATAATAGTTTTCATTCCTCTATTGGTATGATACCATATGAGGCTTTGTATGGTAGAAAGTGCAGAACTCCTCTGTGTTGGATGGAGTCAGGAGAAAACTTAATTATAGGTACAAAAATTATACAACAAACTACAGACAAGATTAGATTGATTCAGGGAAAGATGAAAGTCGCTCAAAGCAGGCAAAAGGGCTATCACGATCAGAGAAGAAAAGATTTAGAATTTGCTGTGAGAGATCATGTATTCTTGAGAGTAAATCCTTGGACTGGAGTTGGGAGAGCTCTGAAATCCTGAAAGCTCACACCACGTTTTGTTGGACCTTTCCAGATTATTAAAAGAGTCGAACCCGTAGCTTACCAAATTGCCTTGCCCCCAAAACTTTCAAATCTTCATGATGTCTTCCACGTCTCTCAATTACGTAAATATATTCATAATCCTTCACATGTGATTGAGTTAGATGATGTACCAATAAAGGATAATTTAACTTATGAAACATTACCGGTGAGAATTGAGGATAGAAGGATCAAAGCTCTAAGAGGAAAAGAAATTCTTTTAGTAAAGGTAATATGGGGAAACAGTGCAAATGGTGATGCTACTTGGGAACTGGAAAGTGATATGAGAAAGAGCTATTTGACCCTTTTTGAATCAGGTAAATTTCGAGGACGAAATTTTTTGTAGAGGGGGAGAATTGTAACACCCTGATATTTTAATAACTGTAAAATAGATGATGTATGAATTATTCTTGTGTAATTGTTGATATGAGTGTTAGGTTATGTGAAATTTGATTAGTCTATATTATAATTATTTGGTAAAATATTAATTAGAGATATTACAAAAATGTTTGAAGAGAAATGACCATATTACCCTTACTTTTAAGCAAAAATTACAGAAATGTCCTTAGGGTAAATATTACATAAATACCCTTGGATACTTTGGAAATTACCATAATACCCTTGATACTAAAATTGTCGGAGACACCCTTTGAAATTTGGTGAAAACCTGATGAAATTACAAAATACTCTTAGACGAAAGATTATCAAAATGTTTTGTGACAGAAAATCCTAGAATAGAATTTCTATGAATTTTATAAGATAATAAATTTGAAACTTTATTTAGAAGAATTCAAACATCAGAAAAATATGGAAAAATGATAGACAAGATCTATGGAATTTTCTCTTGATTATAAAGTGCATAGACTTATTTAATAAAATGGTTTAGTAATTTTGATGGTCAGAAGTAGTATGGGACAGTCAGAATTAAGATAAAGAGCAACTTTATATATAAAGTCTATATAACACTCTGTACAGACTACTTATGGGCAAATTATATTGTAATTGAAGTTAGTCTCTGGAAAACTTTAGAATTACATTATTCAATATTATCTTTAGGTAGAAGAATTCAAATTGAACATGACTTCCTCTTAGAAAATGCCATGTATAAGGTAAAAATGAAATTAGATTATTTTTCTTCATTTGCAAAATAACATGATATATGTATAAATGAAAGGAAAATAAAAATCTCCTTTGGCCTAGACCTTGTCCACGTAAAAAGCAAGGAAGAAGGGAGAAGATTCATGAATTTGGACAAGTGTAAGGACACTTGTAAAGTGGTCGACACTTGTCTTGGACACTTGCAAAGGAAATCATTAAGGCTTAGGAGATATTTTTACAAAGTAAAAGAATAAGGATAAATTTAGTTAGAATCTAATGGAATGAAGGGAAACTAAGTTAAGATGGAGCTAAATGAAAGTAATTAGTTAAAAGGGTAAAAATGTCCTTGAATATTATATCAATTTCCAACCACTATATTAAGGAAGGGGGGTCCAAAGTGAAAGTCATTTTCCAACCACCCTTCTACAAAGCTACACATGAACTACCCCTTTCATATCCCTTTCATTTCACTTTCATCCTCTCTTTTTCAAAGACTAAAGCAAATAGAATAAGACCCCACCTTTTGGAGAAATCACGTGGGAGAGCTAGCCGATTAGGAAAAGAAAAACAAGCTTTCCAAGAGGTTACAAGGTATGTATAGGGAAGCTTTATGATAAAGATAGTTTAAGTGTTGTTTATGATGAAGATAGTTTAAGTGTTGTTTATGATAAAGATAGTTTAAGTGTTGTTTATGATGAAGATAGTTTAAATGTTGTTTATGATAAAGATAGTTTAAGTATTGTTTATGATGAAGATAGTTTAAGTGTTGTCTATCATAAAGATAGTTTAAGTGTTGTTTGTGTTTGAATAAGTGTTTGAAGTTTATGTGTTGCTGAGTATTTCTATGAATCTCTATAAATTCCGTGTGTTGCTGAGTGTTTCTATGAATCTCTGTACATGAATAATATGTTGAGATTCTCTACATGAATATTAAGCTGAGTTCTGTACTTGATTTATGTTGAATTTCTGAGTAAAATAAATGAGACAGTGATTGAAGAACTGATGTTGAAAATAAATATGAGTTAATAAAATGAAAAGAGTTATGAATTAAGTGAATCAGTTTCATGTGTCTCATGTGCATAAGAGTTGCCTCACAAGGGAGGTGTATATAAGAGTTGCCTCAAAGAGGAGGTGTGTTAGATAGCTACAGGAACTGAGTCCGTGCGTTCAGACAAAAGGTGTCTGAGCTGGGGGTGACTCTTGCGGTGGGGAATCACACCACCCATGATGATCACATGAAGTGTGGGTGAGAACCTGTGCAACACCGGGAGACCCTGACTGGTCGGATAAGTTCTGTACCACAGGGATGGGGCTATCTTGGCAGTTGGTACCAAATAATAAGAGTTTATGAGAGTCATGCATCATGATAATAGTCTAAGAGAATTATGCATCTTTAAGGATGTTGTTATGAATATTTGCATATTGAATATATTTTATTTGCTTAAATTATATTTATCATAAACTTACCCTGTACTTTGTGTCTGTGGTTGACACCAGCTATGACCCCGATTTTATTTGGGTGAGCAGATGAACAGTAAAGAAGGATTGGCAAGCTGTTTTTGATGAAGGACTTTGTTGAAGATGTTTGGTTGAAGATGTTTTATTGTAATAAATATTTTAGTTATGTGTACTATGTAATGGATTCTATATCAGTTTGTATTGTATTTTACAGTATATTTTAGTTATAAATGAACTAGACATAGAAATCTTTTGAATATTAGTTAATAGTAACCATGGTTTAATAATTTTTAGCAAAATGGCAAAGTGATTTTCATAAAAAAAAAATCAATAATAACAAGGTGGTAAATTGAGACATTACAGGATAATATAGCACATGAGGACATGTATAGTCATATAGATTTTTCACCACACTAGTCAGACTATCATCCAAAGCTGCCGATCGAGGCCATTCCACCTTTGGATCCAACGCCATCTCCAGCACCTGCTCCTGCTCCATAGTATTCGCGTGGACGTGGTAGACGCAGATTGCCCGATCGTCAAGCATGTCATCACCAGTGGCTCCGGCTTTGCAGACTTTCTATTTTGGATTTGTTATTTGTTACGGACTATGTTATGGACTGCATGGTATTATGCACCTTTTTTATCGCTTATATTTGTCATGGATTATGTTATGTACTATGTTTATCGCTTTTATCGCTTGTTACTTGTTACGGACTCTGTTAAAACGTAAAGCAACAAATAACAACATAGTGAACCTCAAAGACAGTCAGTTATGAAATATAACAAGATAAAGAAAACATTAACATATAGAAAATAAAATCATCAGGTAGATGGACGACTAGGACAATTTCAACGGTTATGACAGGTAATCTGCATATACCACACCTAATACGACTTTGACTATCTTCGACTTCATCCATCTCATTGTGTATTCTAGTTGACTTTGGAGGACCCTTTGCATGCAACATAGACTTATCAAATATGACAATTGGATCTACACTAGGTGGAATTGCTTACTCATTATCAATTGGCTGCCATGGAAATGAGTACGCTTTTACCAAATTTATTGTAAGGAATATGTCATCCACGTATTGTGCCGGTGCCGGACGAACATGTAAAGCGGCTGCTGCGGCATGACTACAAGGATACTTGAATGCCTTAAATTTCCCACACTGACAGAACCGCTCAGGGAGGTTTACAGCATACGAATTCTCATAACCATCATCAACCTCAAATACAGTTTGTTCAACATTATATGTACGGACATAATGAGCAGTAGCAGTGAACTCATTGGCCTTCAACATAGCAACCACATTTTTGCAATGACGATGAGGACCTTGCAATTGCTTAGCAGCCGATTGACCCCTGCATACAAAATATTCCACCAATCTGCTATATTTGTGTTTAACCAAGGCAGTTATTGGCATGTTTCTTGCACCTTTTAAAATCCTGTTAACTAACTCAAACAAATTTGTTGTCATATGTTCATACCTTCGTCCTTCTACATCATATGCACGTGCCACTTTTCCTTGGGGATGTTATCAATCAAGTTAGGAACCTCAGGACTCACATCACAAAAACGTGCCAAGGCTACCTCAAACTCGATATAGAAGGAGTATAACCTGCATACAAATTTAATAACATTAAAATTCATTAATACATGCAAAATTGGAAGATGAAGTTGTTAACCATACCTAAATTCAATACCGCTCTCTTCAAATTTTCATTTATAAACTTTTGATTAAAATTGCTGGCAATATGACGAAGGCAAAACACATGTATGCATGCGGTGGCTGCCACCCACGGTGCCTCTCAACTGCAGATAATATGCTTCATTGCCGATCAGAAATAAGACAAATATTTGTCTTCTTTGTAACATGAGTGTGAATGTTATCAAGAAAGTATTCCCAAGCTTCCAATGTCTCACCCTCAACAATAGCAAATGCAAGTGGTAAACATTCATTATTTCCATCCTGAGCTGTGGCAATCAACAATTTTCCTTTGTACTTGCCATATAAATGAGTGCCATCAATTTGAATAACCAGTTTACAAAAATTGAAAGCCTCGCAACATTGTTTGAAGGTCCAAAAAATATGGTGAAACACACATTTTCCATGAACGATTCTATGAGCCACATAATAATCTTTTGTTTGAAGATGATAAATAGAACCTGGTGAAAAGCAAAGTGTATAGTCACACCACCTAGGAAAAAATGCGTATGATTCATCCCAATCACCATAGATAATTGTCATTGCTTTCTGCTTTCATACCATGCCTTTCTATATGAAACTTTGTATCCATAGGAATAGGTTATCCTCTCCTGCACTAGTCCAATTTATCATCCTTAATAATAAAAAATGTAACGTTAACGTTAATAATAATAATAAAATTATTAATTCTCATAATTATTATGTCATCCAATAACGTACCTACTACGAGTGAAGCAATAACATCAGCATCAAGTTGTTTGTGGTCCTGAGAAATGTGATCATTCAAGCAATTGTAATCTCCACCCCATTTTGTAACCATCCGTCTTTCACTGTACGTTGGTTTTATTACCCTAACCCTCCACAGACAATTCTGGTCATGTGCACGACATTTCATGCTTAACTTTGTAGGCGTGCTTTCAACCACAATAGCTTCTTGATGCTTCTTCATGAGGTTCCGCTTGATTGCCATCTGCATCTCTTTTTTTGATGCAAATTCATGTTTAACAAACAACTTATTCCCTAATATCCATGGACCCTCAACCATTGTGGCAGAATCTTGTTCACTCGGATGATCCCAATCAATTTATATGTAATGTGGGATTCTATCCCAAAAAGTTGTATTACCCTCACCTACATGTGCAAATTTCCATTATTATTACAAAAAAAAATACATAAACAAAAACCATACATATATAAATAAGTGTTGTTTGGTATCACACCTTCATAATGTTGTGGTAATTGAGACTCCTCCACATCCTCATGTGCTTGGATTTGAGACTCCCCCACATCCTGATGTACTTTTATTTGAGTTGTGCTTCGACCATCATCCTCATCATTGTCCGAAGCACTAACATTATCGGCAAGAAGATGATCTTCCATTGCGATATTTTCTTCATCGTTATCATTAATATCGTCATCCATAACCCAAGTAGGGTCATTTTCATCTTCCATAGACAAATTAACAAGTGGAGCAGCAGTTGGTGATGCATTATAGGAAGAATTGAAATCAATTGACCTCATTGGTAAAGCGACATCCTCTGGTTCAGCACTATCCACGTACAACTCTAAGAAATCTTTCCTTAACTGGTTGAAGAATTCTCCTATTACCATTTCTACCTCTTCGTCGTCTACTACTTGCACGCTAATATATTTATCATCACGCCATATTCTTGCAGTGACCATAGTGATATATTGATTACCTTTGAGAACTAATTTTTGACAAATTTTCTGATGCAATTCGTCAATAGTTGAGTTGCGCTTGATACGTGTTGGCCCTTTCTCACCTTCGAAAACAACACCTCGTCGACCCTCAATTTTCCTACCATTATAATATAGAACAATACGAATAGAATTAGAATGTGTACACATTTTTATATATAACCAAAAAGCACAAAAGACGGTATAAATAAGCAAATTTTGAATTATCTAAGAGTAGAAAGATGATGAAGAAGACTTGGGAAGAGTGTGAAGAGGATAAGGGTTTAAATAGAAGGCAAATGGCTGAAGGGACCAAGGGGCATTTGGGGGGCATGACCAGTGGCGCCTGGGGGGGTGACTGAGCACCATTGGTGCCTGGACTGGGCGCAACTTGTGGCACCCACCTGGGTCGCCACTGATTGTTATACATTGGTAAATTAGTTCAAAACGACTATAAATTCATAATTTTTTTAAGAAAATAATATTTTAATTTTTTTGCCGAGATTTGAATGTTGTCATATAAACAGATCAGACAACAAATAACTTTATGATAGGTTTTGTTCATTTCCTATTAAAATATCATATATATCATTTGAGGATAACTAAAAACTCAGTCATAGTCCATTCTTCCAAAAATAATATGTATTATGTATTAATGTTTAATATATAGAGAGAGAAAGCGAACATGTATCCTATTGTTTGCTTATAAAATACAAATAAGAGAAAGGTCCAGCTTCAACTTAATGGTGTATTTTGTTGTGTAGAAGAGAATGAAAGAAAACTAAAAGTAATAAATTATTTGAATTAAAATAAAGAGGAAAATAAGGGAGACCTACATTAAGTTTTTAAATTTTTTCCTCAGGCCTTCTCTACAATTTATGATAATTACACTGTGACTTTTTTGCCTACTTTTTGTGTCTCTCAGGACATCCTCACTTGGATCGTGATTGGCTATGGTGTTAAACGTGATCAGCCATATGTCTTGGAGGTTCCAGCAACAGGTGAAAATAAATTGGCTCGCACATCTGCTGCCACAAGTTTTGATAAAGTCAGAGACTCTATTTGGCTCTGGCACAGAAGATTAGGCCACCTTTCCTTTAGTTACCATCGCAAATTATTTCCTAGTTTATTTGGTGCTTTGAATAATATTGAATTTCAATGTAATGTTTATGAATTGGCCATCGTATGCCTTTTTTCCCTAGTGACAATAAAAGTTATATTCCTTTTCAAGTAGTACACTCTTATGTCTATGGTCCTGCAAAAGTGCCTTCTTTTTCCAAATCTATCTATTATGTCACTTTCATTGATGAATGTACTCGCATGACATGGGTTGCTTTGTTGAAACACAAAAATGAAGTTTTTTCAGCTTTTAAGTAGTTTTATGTCATGGTTAAAACCCAATCTCAGACTTTTATTCAAACCCTTCAATCTGAAAATGGCACCGAATATAAAAATAGTACCTTTACCCAATTTTTTCTATCTCATGACATCCGACATCAGTCCTCATGCCCTTACACCCCTCAACAAAATGGTCTAGCTGAGATGAAGAATTGACGATTGTTGGAAGTAGTCTGCGCTTCTCTCTTTGACATGAATGTACCAAAACACTGTTGGGTAGAAGTCGTTACCTTTGTTTCCTACCTAATTAATAGGACCCCTGTAACGACCTAATATATTTCTAGATATTATATTTTTATTAGTGTTTGCTTTTAAGGAACATATATTCTCATAGTTTAAATAATACAGATACATGTAGATTTTATAATTTGTAAACCTCATTTCATTAAACATTACCTATCATTTTTTTACATTAAACATCACCTTTGTCATACAAGTCACGAGTTTAGAGTATACTAACCATATGTCTTAGTTAGGATGCAAAATGTAAAGTTCATACACAACCATAACTTCTAACAAACCCTAAAACATAAGAGTACTATGAACACCGTAGCCATTCGTTTTCTAGATACGATCTTTATTTAGACTCCATACACCAAATTACCATTTTCTTATTTTAGAAATTATCATCAACACTCTCCTCAGCTTCAGATTCATTATTCACATTCATGTTACCTCCATAACCTGGTACGAAAAGAGGATACATGTTATGGTTACTAGAGGATATGTTGATGGGTTCCATAGGTGGATCAGGGTAAACGTGAGCAAACTGAAGAAATGGATTGTAAAGGTTAAACATAAACATATCATTGAAAACTGATACAGGGAAATGTGCTCCAAAATACACATAAACATGTATAACAGGATGCATGGTGAGAATATAAAAATTTATAGATCACTTGTAGTGATTTATCATTCAATGAATGATTGACTGAAAAAATGATTCACCTTCATCTTTGTCACACCTCCAGTCCAAGATCCAGAAAGATGATCACTGAGGCCATCTATTTATAAAAATAATTGAAACAAATCTAGTGAGGAATAAAAAATTTCAGTAGGCAAAACTAAACCATCAAATAGGTTAGTACGTGTGAAACACGGAAAAAAATCATTGGCTTATCAAATTATCTATCGAGCTATGAAAAAGATTCAACAAAAGACAGAAACAAATCCACTATCTGTTTTACGTCAAGCAATACGTGGAGTAACTCCCGATATAGTAGTAAAAGCAAGACGCGTAGGCGGATCAATTCCAATAAAAATCAATATAAGTAAGTAACCATTCAAATAATATGTATGCATGATGAAATTCCAGAGTGCACATGGTCTTTATATATCATACTGTATGTAGTATCACTGTGGTTGTCTTACGTAAACAATGCATGATCAATTCCATGTTTTTGCACCTGGTCTCTACATCTCGTACTAGATGTAGTATTGGATTATGTTTCACAAATCTCGTACTGGACTCGGAAACATAAATCAATATATATCATCACATAAAATTCATCATTTTACTTAGTAATACACTCCATGAGCAAATTCATACAACCTAATGGAAAAATTTCATCACAAACATCATAATATACCAAATATATGGCTCAGCCACCATACATTATTCAATCAAAGTCATGTCAAATTGTGCATGGCAAAATAATATCATCAAGTTAAAGAACAACATATTAGTACTCTAGCTAGTAAACCATAGCATACCTTCCAAAATAATTTCTAATTCCTTTACACTTTCACCATAAAAATTAGAACTTAGTCTAGATTTTAGTCTCTTTTCAACTTACCACCCTGATACTTAATCCTCCAAGTTGAACCACTTAAGTATTTAAACCTTTTATCCACATACCATTCAACCTATACATCTTAAAATTAATTCAAAACAGTCCCACAATATATATATATATATATATATATATATATATATATATATATAAATATACAGTTCAAATGTCATCAAAATCAATTCCAAAGGTCATCAAAATCAAGTCCAAATATCACTAATATTCCAGCACTTTAATCGTCCACATATCTCACATAAACAAATCATAAAATACCCTTCAAGGATTTGAAAATTTAGCCTGGTATGATCAACCATAAATCTACACCATTACACATAAAGGTTAGTTCAACTAAATACTTAAATCAAGATTAAAGCATGGCCTACCTTATGTAAACTTGTGTCCAAATATTCCAAGTAGTGGTTGTATACTTTAAATCTTTGAAAGATAGAAAACTTAGGATAGTTTAGAATAGAGAAAAGAAAAGAATAAAAGTCTAGGATACAAAAGGAATATAGGTCACGATTTTTGGGAGACAAAGAGAAAGTGAGAAAATGAAAGCTAGGTGTGTAGGAAATAGCAATTGACTGTGGCTTGGATGCTAGCATATACATGCAGTTTTTTTATATGCCATAAGCTATTTATATTGAGTGAATTAGTTAGGATTGAACTTAGTTAGGAGTTAGTTTAGTCCTAAGTTAACTAAATAATTATAACCTAGGGAAAATATCTAGAAGCTTTGTCTATATTCATTTAATGCAAGGTTATCTCCAGATAAAGCAAGATTCTCTTAAGCTTGGCTGGCCTATGCACGTGGAATGGCTTGTTCAAGAAGCCAAAAACTTATTTATCTTATGCTTGGCTGAAAAATTATCTCTTGTGCACAATTCCTAAGGCTTACATGTTTTCAACACATGCATTTTCACTTCCATATTACTTAAAAATCTCACGTATAAGCTTGCTTTGTCATGTTTTTGCCTCTTTTAATTTAACCAAGTGTACTTCATGTAGTTTTCAATTACTAAGGTAGTTTTAGGTGATCTTAAGCTCCTGGTCCACATCCTACACGTGCTAGGGTATGTTCCTCCTTAATTTCACTAATCACAACTAGATACATACTAAACACTTCTAAACTTGCCACTTGAATTCATTGGCTTATATCCTATCCTTCTTATATCAAACTATTGAAAACACAATGAACACTTTTCAAATAAACCAAGAGGGGGGTGAATTGGTTTTAAAATAGGTATTTAAAAATTTACTTGAAACTATTTGAGGAATTTGAAATCTTGATTGTATCACTTAAAACCTTTTTCAAACCAGATCTTTTCTTTCAACCAAGATAAACCTTGTTATGCAAGTAATGCCAGAAACTTTGTATTGTTGATTATATCTTGATTACCCAAGTACAAGCAATGAGAGATATACAAAATTAGAATAAGAGACTCAGCAATTTATACTGGTTCACCTCACAAACTTGGAGGCTACATCCAGTGTCTTCCAACCAACACTAGTCAGAGTTTTCACTAAATCAAAATATTCTTTACAAGCAATTTACAAGTGATTATCTTTATCAACCCCAGATAAAGAATCTAAATTCTAAAACCCTATTAGAAAACAAATCACTAAGACTTTGAGAACCCTACTCATATCTTTCACCTAGAGAACCCTACTCTAGAAAACTTGACAAAATCAAATTGATTTATCACAAATGAATACAAATATCACAAAATCTTAAAAAGAAAGATTCAAGATAAACACAACATGTGATCCTTCATGTATGAATGAATGAAAATGAATTGAGATTACCACACATTCCAGGTTGTAAAAAATCTAATGCTCAGAATCAATATCTTGAAAACTTCTTTTCTTTAACACATCTTCACAAAAAAAATTGAAAAATCTTGATCTTCACAATATGTGTTTTTCACTCAGAAATCAATCTCTTGAACTCTTAGAAAGCTTAGTGTCTTTTGGGTAAGTCACTCATGTATATAGAATAATTCGTTCAATATATATATATAGAAAATAGACTCACCAAGCTTTATATAAAACTGATTTAATTGACAATAATCGATTAATCCGCCGGTGTAATCGATTATTTTGCCATATGTAATCGATTAAAGCTACTAAATAATCAATTAAATTGTTCCTCGATTTTCTAGAAAATGTTTATGAATAGAATAATCGATTATTACACAATGTAATCGATTAAAGCAGCAAAACACATATTTCAAATAGGCATGTGTAATCGATTACGATTCATGGTAATCAATTAAAGCAGCAATGCATGGTTTTCTAATAAGCCTGTGTAATCAATTACGATTCAAGGTAATCGATTAAAGTGTTCTTCATGACTTTTCCAGATCTAGAACAAAAGCATTTAATCGATTAAAACACTATATGATTGATTAAAACAGTGAGTATTCATTTTTCTAAAAACTTAACCATGAGAACTTAGATTCTTTTGAAATCATTTAACAGCTTTCTTATTTTAATGAAACTACAAATGCATTTTTTTGTGAAATGCAAATGCAATGCAAGGATAACAAAATAATGTACTTGAATCAAACTTAAACAAATTACAATTGCCTTCATACTTGATTGGGCATGTAAAAAGCAAAAATATCTTCAAGCAAACATCAAGCTTCTTCTTCATTCTTGCTTTGATTCTTCTTGCAACTCTCCCCTTATATTCAACAACTATCATCACATATCCACAATTAATTCAAATAGAAATATAAACTTAAGATAAAATTTGAGGATGTTACAACCCCCTCTAGTGCCCTAGCCTTTCAAACACCCCAACAGAAACTTGAATGCTTTTTTTCTATCTCCGTATCCTTAACCTCAAACCCAAAGTGTTTGGTTGTATAGTTTTTGTCCATGCCCCTAAAGTCTTTAGATATAAATTAGACCCTTGTGCTACTTTGTGTATGTTTGTTGGCTACTCTGATTTACAAAAAGGATAATGTTGCTTTCACCTGATCACTTGTAAACTCTATGTTACCTTGGAAGTTTCCTTTCATGAATCTGAACCCTATTACTCAGGGGGGGGTATTAGGTTCTTCTCCTCAGGGGGAGATACAACCTGCACACCTTGGAGAAGAAGACCTCTGGACCTACATTGAAACAGACACAAATCTTCCAAAACTGAGTCAAATAGTATCTGATTTAACATCACCAACTGCGGAGTATAATCCTATTCCTCTAATACATATGACTGCACCACCTAGTTTAACAATGATACCTAAGGAAACATCTGTGGATGTCCCTGATCAGCAGTCACATTCTTTTACAATGGTACCTTCTAATCCTACTTGCATTCCTTTAGTTGATCAAATTAATAGTGAATCCTCTTCTATCATAGCCTGTATTCGAAAGTCACAAAGAAATACAGAAGGTATTCCAAAATCCCTCTATGAACCAGATCCCAAATCAAATGTTAAATACCCTCTCACTAATTATGTGTCTAGCCATAGGTTATTCGAATCAAATGCTTTGACTACTGATCTTTTGTGTAGAATATCTATTCCTAGTTGTGTACATGAAGCATTGGAGGATCCAAAATGGAAGGAAGCCATGAATATAAAGATGGAATCACTACAAAAAAATTCCACATGGGAACTAGCACCTCTACCAAGTGGATAAAGGCCATTGGATGTAAATGGGTCTTCACTGTCAAGTTAAAAGCGGATGGAAGTATTGATAGATATAAAGCTCAGCTGATTGCTAAAGGCTACACTCAAAAGTATGGCATCGATTACCAAGACACATTTTCACTAGTGACTAAGTTGAACACAATTCGAATTCTAATATATATCTATTATTGCCAATAGGAACTGGTCCTTGAGGCAATTTGATGTTAAAAATGCCTTATCGAATGGAGATTTGGAGGAAGAGGTTTATATGGATATAACCCAAAAGTCCAAAGAAAGCTACCAGGAAAAAAAATAGAGTATGTAAATTAAAAAAAAGAAAAGCACTATATGGGCTGAAACAGTCGCCTAAAGTATGATTTGGACAGTTTACCTTGGCTATGAAGAAGTGTGGATACACTTAAAGTAACTCAAACCATGGAATTATAATAGTAACATCAAACCATGGAATTTTCATATCACAAAGAAAGTATGTCTTGGATCTACTTGTTGAGACTGGAATGTTGGCCTGCAAGCCAGTAGAGATACCAATAAAGATGAACCATGCGCTGGAAGTACATCCGGATCAAGTAGCAACAAATATTAATTGATATTAGAGGTTGGTAGGAAGATTGATCTACCTATCCCACACTAGGCCTAGCATAGCCTATGCGGTGAGTATAGTAAGTAGATTTATGCATGCTCCTAGCATGGACCACATGAATGTAGTTTACAGGATTCTTAGGTATCTTAAGGGGTCACCTGGGAAGGGATTGCTATTCTAAAAAAGGAGAACCAAGGTATAGAAGGATTTACTGATTCATATTGGACAGGGGCTAAATCTGCATGGTTATCCACTTCAAGGTACTTTACCTTTGTAGAAGGAAACCTTGCAACTTGGGAAAGCAAAAAACAAAAAGTTGTTGCAAAGTCTAGTGTAGAAGCAAAGTTTAGAGGAATGACACACAGTGATTGTGAATTATTATGGGTTAAGAGGGTATTGAAGGACATAGAAATATGCTAAGAGCAACCAATGAAGCTACATTGTGACAATAAAGCAGACATAGAAATTGCTCATAACCCCGTCCAGCATGATAGGATAAAGCATGTTGAGGTAGATCGACATTTTATCAGGGAAAAGCTAGATCAAAAAGTAATTTGATTTCCTTATGTGAAATCTGAAGATCAATTGGCATATGTACTGACCAAAGTCATTTTTGGAAGAGTGTTTGAAGAAGAAGCAATTGACAAGTTAGGCATGATTGACATTCATGCACCAACTTGAGGGGGGGTGTTGAATTGAAGTTTGAAATTAAAAATGTTTCTCTAATTTTTCTGTTATATATATATATATATATATATATATATATTTGTGATGAGATTGTATATTAAAATTTAGAATAGTTGTTACTAGGTTGTTTTTGTGATAAGATTATAAATTCAAATTTAGAATAATTGTTACTAGGTTGTTCTACAATTCACTATTTTTGGATAGATAACAGTTATTTTAGTGATATTGATTTGTATATATAGACCTCAATTGAGGAGGAAAAGATAAGGATCTATTATTTCAATTTATGTGTATATGCTTTTTAACACCATCATCTATGTACCAACTATAAAAATTAAACACAAAATAATAACAATAACAATAATGAACTAAATCACACACCATAATACAGCAAAGTATCATAGCATAATATATCCTACTGATATATTGATATGTCGCTTCAGTAAAAAGAAAAAGGTGAAGGAACCTCCGTCACACCCTTTTTCAGCAATGATACAAACCACCGTTTATGCTTCTTTGATTTTACATAATTTACGTTGTCTTTTGGTGGAGAGAAAAACGTGCAAACATGAAATATCGATGTAGACAGTTCTAAGGTAATCCCACACATCCTACAATCAAAATGACTTTCTTACTATATGGATTTAATAGTCTCCCATAATAGTCTACTTCTAGTGAAATTTCGAACAAAAGCTAAAACTAAGCTGAACATACCCTACCCAGCCTACATTGTTTTTGTAGGTAGATATATTTCTACTATTCACAAGAGCAGGTGCATATTTTTTCGTTATATTAAATCCTTGATATATTAAATTTGTTGAAAAGAAGTTTTTGAGTTTAACATATTGTTATTTTAGATAGGAGTACAAGCTGTTTAAATTTAAACTGGTTGTTAACATTTTGAATAGACAAGATACGATTGTTAGATTGTTTCCTATTATTATGAGATATTTGTTATACACACTTGTATCAATAAACCTCATTCAGGAGGAAGAAATATATGAAAGTCATAATTTATCTGATGAAGATCAAAGACTAATGAGTGAAGAGCCTAGATACCTCCAATGTTTTGAACATAACTTAAGTTTTAGATATCAGTTTTAGGCATTCTTTGATGCGTTTGAAAGCTCTAAAGATTTCCTACAAATTGTATTTCTAGTCTCAAGTCCAAATTATGCATCTATGATGATGAAATTGGGACATAAAGTTAAGCACGAATTACATTTTTTTAGTATAAGGAATATGAAACTAAAGTCCCACATTGGAGAGAAAAAGGAGAGAGACACCACTTGTTAGCTATAAATAGTCATTCATTTGTCTTATGTATTCACCTTTGAATTGAATAAAACCTTTGCACTTTTAAAAGTGTGTGAGAGGAAGTTCCTCTTGGGTTCTTGATTGGACCAAACATTGGTTCTTATCAAAGGTTACTATAATCTTTGTGGCGAATCCCCACGGGACTTATCACTTTTCATAAGGTGTGGCGTCTTCTTCCATTTCTTGTCTTTCCCGCCTTTTTATTTTTATTCTATTTTTTTTAGCATATTGTTCATGTTAAATTCATTAATTTTGCTCTGCACTTTTCTTCATATTGTCTTTATCTTTATTTTTCTTCGTCAAACACTTGGCGTGTACCTTTTTCTTATGTTTTGACAAGAAGCCTTTTCAAGGACGATCCGTAAAAACAATGAACCCCGTATTGGTTCATATCATTATCCATGGTATTGAATTTTAACATGGTATCAATTGTGTTTTGATCCTGGGACATGTTCCCCTATTTTACCATTCATTTCACAAATTCCTGATCTTATACTCTTGTTCACATTCAGATTTTTCCTTTCCAACATACCACTCCATCGTACAGTAGCTTCCTGTATACTCTTCTTCACGTTCAGATTATTACTTTCCAACATACCACTCCTTATTATCCACTTTCTTCCCATTAAGTCCCTCAATAGCTTAGGCAGCATCATCCGTTTTTTTTTTCAAAATTGACAAATCAAAAACACCTTGATTTAACGTCTGCATCTCTTCCCCATTTTTCCTTTTTCTATGGCAACCCAAGACCCCCCAAATGATTTGTTCACCGTACCTCCTCCGTCCTCCAATATCGTTATTTAGCAATATAATTCATCTTTTCCCATTACTGTTATCCTTGATGACTATAATGACCCCCTCTAGCCCCAGTTGATGGATATGCGAATTGGGGCTCGAAATAAATCAGGCTACCTTACTGGTGTGACGAGAAAGCCTCCGACTACTGATCCCTCACTCGACGCCTGGGTTACTGAAAATTAAAGGGTGAAAAATTGTCTTATTGACACCATGAGCCCTCCGTTGATGCAGCGGTTCATCCGTCTGGACACCGCTCATGAAATCTAGGAAGCAGTCCATCGTATGTTCTATGATGGGTCCGACGAAACATGTCTCTTCGACCTCAACCAGTGCTCCTTCTCCACCAAGCAAAATGGTCGTCCACTTTTGGTGTACCATAACGAACTTCTCTCCATCTTTCAGGAGATTGATCATCGCATGTCATCACATGAATCTACCTGAACAACGTGGTCCAAACCCATTCTTCCATGGCCTGTTTGCGTGTCCACATTTTTCTCAATGGATTGGATTCTGATTTCGACCAAGTTCATGGAGAAATACTTCGAAAATATCCAAAATTGGACCTTGAGAGCACATATGCCTACGTCAGACGTGAACACCGATAGGGGATCACCATGGGTCATCCTCATCCTACATCAAAATCTTTAGCCCTATTGTCTCAAGCTTCTCGTGCCTCCCATGGTCCTCTTTCACTCAAATCTCGCAAAGACAACCCATATGGCAAACCTCCTCTCTGCTCTCACTGTGGTGAATCTGGCCATTCCAAGTCTCGGTGCTTTGAACTCATCGGCTACCCAGAGTGGTGGGACTTCAACAAGCGATCTTGCCGCAAAATGCCCTCAAAAGCACACCAATAATCCTCTGCTGGCTACCCTTCTTCCTCCCCTCATGCTAATGTTGTGTATGAAGGTGTCCTAGGTAATTCTTTTGCTTTTTCTACTCACTCTCGGAATTCTTCTTGGATAATTGATACTGGTGTGTCAGACCATATGACTCATGATGCTTCTTTCTTAACACATTGCTCTCCTTACACTAACACCAATATTACCACTGCTAATGATGGTTTTGCCTCTGTTACTAGTCAGGGCACTCTTGTTCTTTCATTCTCCCACACTCACTCTTCACTTTGTTCTTGTGGTTCCCTCTCTCAATTTCAACTTGTTCTCTGTTAGTAAACTAACTTCTGACCTCAATTGTCATGTAATTTTTTGGCCTACTTTCCTTGTTTTTCAAGACGTTCAGAACCATGTGATTCTTGGCAATCGCGTTAGGCAAGACAACCTCTACTTTCTGGAGCTTTTAGATGGTGACCTTGGACCACCTGGACGAGCCTCTACTATTACCACTCCAGATTTCCCTCATTCAGTTGTTTGACTTTGGCATAAAAGACTCAGCCATCTCTCATTCGATTATCTTCACACATTGTTTCCCCATTTATTTACTTGCAATCCCTCTAAATTTCAGTGTTCCACTTGTGAAATGGCTAAAAGCCATCGCATTCCTTTTTATACTAGTCTAAATAAAAGTTGCATTCCATTTCAAGTTATCCATTCTAATGTTTGGGGTCCTGCTAAGGTCCCCTCTTTTTCTCACGCTTATTATTATGTGTCTTCCATTGACGAATGTACCCGAATCGTGTGGATCCCATTACTTAAACATAAAAATGAGGTTTTTTGTGCTTTTAAACGATTTCACAGCATGATTAATACACAATTCAATAGTTCTATACAAATTCTCCAATCGGATAATGGCCTAGAATATAAGAATTGATCTTTTTCTAACTTCTTAACCTTTACTGGCATAAAACGTTAGACCTATTGTACTTACACACTTCAACAAAATGGGTTGGCCAAGCGAAAAAATAGACAGTTATTGGAAATAGTTAGGGCTTCCTTAATTGATATGAATGTCCCATCTTCCTATTGGGGTGAGACCCTCCTATCCGCTGCTTACTTGATTAATCGCACCCCCTCTAGTGCCCTCAATTTTCTCAACCCACATCAAAAACTTGGAACTTTCTTCTCTATCCCTCACAAAATGAATCTTGAACCTCACATCTTTGGTTGTACCACCTACATCCATATTCCTAAGACTCATAAAATGTATGTAACCCTTGAGGTATCCTTTAGGAAATCCGAAGCCTTTTATTCAGGGAGAGTGGTGGAGGTCCATTGCAAGCTCATGGTCAAAAAGGAGTTGAAGAGCTTCCTTTGGTTAGCTTTAAAGGACCCATGACAAGAGCTAGAACTCAAGCCCTTCAAGACCACATCAAAACTAACTTGTATCTTTTGGACAAGCGTGAAGAAGCACACCAACTCAGTGCAAACACAAAAGAAGTCTTGTCTGTTTTAATAGATTACCATCTATCTGTAATAGATTACGAAGGCACTTTGTAAAATAGTTGTTGTATGTTTTAATCGATTACCAGACAGTTGTAATCGATTACATAAGCATCAGAATATGTAAAACTCTATTTTAATCAATTACAAGGACGAATTAATGGATTACTTCAGCATAAAAACTGCACTGCACATGTTGGGTCAGCCAAGAGTCACTTTAGGAAAAGCTTGCACTTCAAGCTTCATTTGGACTTCATTTCAATTTGCATTTTCCTTACATGTAGTGGCATTTGATGTGTAATTTTGTGGCCTGTATAAGCTGGTCCAAAACTGATTGTAACTAACTTTGGTTCATTAATACAAATCTAAAATTTGTGTGAGAGTTTCTCTCTTGTTCTTGTTCAAGAACTTCTTGAGTCTTATCAATGGCTTCCCAATGCTATTGTGGTGATTCTTCCTAGATTTATTGGAGAGCTTCTCCATGGTGTCTTCCACCTTCATCCCTAACCTTTCTTCCATCTTCCATTTATGCAATTAAAAGCTTCTAAACAGCCCCATTTCACAAGAAGTGTTGATAGCTTGTGTGTTCTTGAAGTTTGCTTGAAGAGTGGGTTTCATTGCAAGGTAGATTTGGGAAAACTAATGGCTAATGGGTTCAGCCGTACATCAAGGAGTCACTCCTCTTTATTCTCCGGGGAAATTCAGCATATTGGAGAAAAAGAATTTTGGTTGTCTCCTTTTATAAATCTTAGTCCAGCGTCCTCTCTCTACAAAAAGCCCCACAAATTCAAACTCCCTTCAAAATTCTTCCCCTGAAATAGCTCCTCTTAATGCAAGTTCTCCTCCACCGAATGAAACTTAAAGTATGCCTTACATAGCCGAATCACTTGTAGTGGACAGTCCTGAAATGCATCCTAAATCTACCACTGAGGTAATTTCTGTTCCACATTTAGATGTTTTAATACCTGCTTCACCAATCAAAAAATCTGAAAGACCAAACAAAGGTATACCAAAAGCAATATATAAACTAGACCCAAAAACAAAAGTGAAATACCCCATTAGCAGTTATGTATCATCTCATAGATTATCTGAATCATATGCTCTAACAGTGTGTGCAGGAAGCATTGGAAGATCCTAGATGAAAGAAAGCAATGAACACCGAGATGGAGGCACTCCAGAAAAATGAGACTTGGCAATTAACTTCTTTACCAAATGGCAAGACAATTATATGCAAATGGGTGTACACCGTAAAGCTTTTGGAAGATGGGAGCATTGATAGATACAAAGCAAGACTTGTGGCAAAAGGATATACACAAAAGTATGGTGTAGACTATCAAGATACATTTGCTCCAGTGGCTAAGCTGAACACGATTCGAATCCTGATATCCATAGCAGCTAATAGAGACTGGCCTGTAAAATAGTTTGATGTTAAGAACACTTTCTTGAATGGTGATTTAGAAGAAGTCTACATGGAGGTTCCACCAAGAGTAAAGCTAGAACCTTCAAAAGAGAGTGTAGTTTGCAAACTAAGCAAAGCCTTGTATGGCCTTAAATAATCACCCAGGGCATGGTTCGGTAGACTCATATTAGCAATGAAGAAGTTTGGGTATAAGCAAAGTAATTCAAACCATACATTGTTCATAAAGCATAATAATGGAAAGGTGGTCATACTCATTGTCTAGTGGATGATATGCTGTTAACATGTGATGATATGGAAGAGATGAAGCTACTTGAAAAGAGATTAGCTGTTGAATTTGAAATGAACGACCTAGGCCAATTAAAATACTTTCTTGGAATAGAGATTACAAGATCCAAACAAGGAATATTTTTGTCACAAAGAAAGTACACTCTGGACCTCTTGGCTGAAACTGGAATGTTGCCTTGTAAGCCAACTGACACTCTAATTGACATTAATCACTCCCTTGTGGTTTACCCAAATCAAGTTGAAACAGATAAGAACTGGTACCAGAGGTTAGTAGGAAAATTAATCTATTTATCTCATACTAGACCTGACATTGCCTATTATGTGAGCATTGTGAGTAGCTTTATGCACTTTCCTAGTGAAGAACATATGAATGCAGTGTATCGCATCCTTAGATACCTTAAAGGTTCACCAAGAAAAGGACTCTTATACTCTAAAAATAATAAAGCTGGTATGGAAGGTGTTGATTTGAGGGGGAGCTCTTGAAGATTGAAGCTTTATAAAGACTTGGAAAGGTTTTGACTTTCAACATGCTTGAAGGCTTGAAGATAAAGATTGTGATTAAATATAAAAGGAAAGGAAGCCTTCTGATGATCCAAGTTTTTTTCATGCATACCATTGATAATCATTCATGCATTACATCATAAAAGCATTAAGCAATTGATTTGGAACTTAAAATAAGTCAAGCTTTTTTGGAAAAATAGTTCTAAGTCTGTTTAATCGATTACAAAACTTATATAATCGATTATATTGTTCGTTAAACTTTATGGAAATGATTAAGAACAAATTAATCGATTACATCATCGTTTTAATCGATTATTTTATTCTTACATAGACATAATTTTGAATGAGTGACTGGTTTAATCGATTACCATTTGATTGTAATCGATTACTTAGCTATTTAGATATTAAGATCACTCTGCCTTAATCGATTACCACTTCTTGTAATCGATTACATAGTTCATT